>OX596246.1:11650524-11699419 GCA_951394255.1 Polyploca ridens | reverse complement strand
CTTCTTACGTTACTCCGGGGCCTTGAATTATTATTACTGACACTTACCAATTTATATTATATTATACGTATTATGAAAATATTGCCTACACTACTACGCATTGATACATGTAGATAACCACCAAAACAGTCAAATATTTACAAACAAATTTAGTTTTACTCATAATAAAACTGTAATGGCATTATTTTCTTTTTTGTGCATTTTCGAAGAAAATTTACCATAGTAATGTATTTTTTTTACACCATCAGAAAGTAGAGATTTTAACGAACAAAAAGCCCACCGACTTTTTTTTTAAAGTAGATATTTTGATGGGAGAATTTTCGATTGAAAATTAGGGTGCTTTTTCGATATTAAGTCAAAATAAGGTGAAAAAAATAAATATTTTAAATCAAAAAAATTACAATGTGTTTGGGAAATAAAAAAGGTAAGTTTTTACCAAATTTCGTGAAAAATTTTTTTGTTTGAAAAACCAAAAACTTGGTTATTCGACTTTTTTACATACATTTTGAGGTTTTTTTTTATACCACTAAGGTGGCAAATAAGCATACGGCCCGCCTGATGGTAAGCTTTTACCAACGCCTATGGACGACAGATTAGTAAACGACACTTATGCCCGGTTTCAATAAACAAAAACGAATCGTTTTGCTTACCAATGGTAGGTTTTTTTTATTGCTAAACTGGGAATATAGATTATTTCGCAAGCTAATTTTATCTGTGATAGCTACTTCCATATGGGAGGGTCTGCTATGCAAAGCTTTGAGGTCTTTGCTTCATTATTAGTAAAGATATAAAAGTCTTAATTTTAATAAATCTTAGCCGGTACCGGTCCGTAAATTATTGAAACCGGGCCTTAGACACATGATTGTTCTAAGTTCTAATTCAAAATTCAAGATTTTCAAAAAAAAAACATATTTTTTTGGGAAAGTTGTTTGTTATCATGTGTCTAAGTTTCGTTTACTAAGTACCAGTCACACTTTATAATAAAAAGCCCGCATCCATCCACTGCTCGGTAAAAATCTCCTCTCCCTCACGCCTCTCTATTGCATTAGTAGTATGGAACAATGATTAAATATATACTGAAAAGTAAATCCACTGTATTTTTCATAACTTATTAATAACTCTCATTAAATGCATGAAAACACACTGCTATAAATCAAAACATTTTCCATTATTGTGTCCAAATAAAATAAGATAATGTAAAATGAAATGAAATATTTTTATTCATGCGAATAGGTCACAGGCTTTTATGAATTATGAAACTCGAACGGTTCGGAAAGTTGCTTTTGCTGAGAAGAGCCGGCAATAAACTCAGCAAATACTCATATTATTTTACTAATGTAACACAAAAATATTAACTACCATACCAATTAATTCCCTCTTTAGCTGAGAATGAGCGTAATCGTAGACATTTTAAACACCTTAAAATATGATTTCGTAGCAAATGCTACGAAAATTATGTCGTATTTTTTAGTATGTATCTACTTTTATATTAAAAGCATGGAGGCGTACTATCTTTTATTATGACGATGTTCATGTCGTAAGCCTACAATTACCGGTCGATGGGACACGTGGCAGGGTTTTACTGAAGCACGGCGCCACGCGACTGGGCGGCAAGTGCCATACCATAGCATTCTATGGTTTTACACCCACGTACACCATACGGCTTCGTAATCAAGTTAAGTGCTCTTTACAAGTATCCACCACTCGTAGGAGTGGCGATGAACTTTTTTGATTTTAACACCAGACAACGACTGACAGTCATTATATCGATTACTTACGCACTTAGTATAATTTGTGTTTACATGCTTCTACTAAATGGGGAACTATAATATAAATACTCCCTGTCTTATAAGTTGTCATGTTATGATGATAAGGTACTGAATAAGGCTATTATTTGTATACTTTTTAAAACAATTTAAATGATTAAAGTTTCCCGAAGTATGAGGTAATACCAATAATATTAGGTACCTACTTGACATGTTATTGTAATATTAATGTATCGGGTCTATTCGCGCACAGATTATTATCAAAATTTAATTTTGACTAACCAACAATTTTTGATCAATGCAACTTGATCGATTAATATTACTATGAATTTAGAACGCGAAAGCTTTAAAAGTACTATTGACATGTTATGAATATTTCTGGCTTAAAATTACGATTAAGAAGATCAATGTAACATATATTTTTGATGTGATTTGACTCAAATCATATCAAAAATTATCTCAAATCATTTGAGATAACTGAAGCAGGCTCAGCCTACCCTTTTATTATTTTGGACGCCGACTGCCGATGCCGTCGGCTAACGTGTGTGGGGCTGACCAAGCGACGGCAAAAGAAATGCAAACGCATAAAATATGTATCATAGTGAACATGACGCCCGACGGAACATATGTGATAACTCGGGTATACTTCAATAGGCACTGTTTCTTGCTCTAATCGGAGTCTAAATGGAAGTGAAACAATTTCTAACTTTGATGATTAGAGGGCTCTTAACCGAGTAAGTTTGAGGCAACAACAAACGCCTTAGTTAGGGCATTCGAATAGAGCACAAACTTAAGCTCAGAACATGACATTATACCTATGCATTAGAGGTATGCTCCTCTGGAAGACTGAATGTGTTAAAATGACCTTTCTCTCCTAGAGCTTAGTCAAGGCTGTGGTTAAGGTCCTATAGGATTAAAACTGATCTATTCAATATAGGCCCTGAAACGTGATATAGGTCACGGTTTTAACGTATTAGCCGTTAGATTTCATTGAATAATATTTTGTTGTTATAATTAATTATTACCTTTTATAATTATAAATAGGTATCTACGCAATGAGGAAGTATTTGTATTACATTCATAGTAATGAAGTATCGAGATGGGTATATTTAATAGATATTATAATAATAGCCATAATAAAAATTATCGTCATCAAATTCAGTACAGGGATGTCCACTACTGAACATAAGCTTCCCCATAATATTACAACGGACATAAACAATTTACATCTAGCGGCTCGATGGAACTATTATGGTTGTCGCACCATTTGGTAGTTGATCATAATTGAGTCCAGTGAAACCTCTGGACTGTGTGATGACGCTGCACTAGTCGACAAGTCCCAGACGACGATAACCTTCTTGAGTAATGTTTTTGCAAGCTCCACACTGAACTCCATCATTAAATTTACTACCACAAGATGATTCATTTTGGTTTAGGTTTGTTGCTAATTTAGTAACCTCTGTTGTTAGTTAACGCGATGTGCTTATCTACACGTGTTGATAGTATCTATACCCGCATGGTTATGATGATGTTAGCTATCCATGGCAATGGCTAGCAATCGTAGGCTAGCAATGTCGATGGTAGAGAAGCACTCAGCTCAAGTTTACTTATTCTACAATTCATGTCCGTTTCTATGGTCTATAGCGACATATAACTTAGCTAAAGTTACAATGCTCAGATTTCAGTAGATAGATGGCGCCACAAGATCTTACATCGCGCTATCAAAGTTTCCTCACCATTCTGTATTGATACAACTATGGTTAGGCACAATGATCAAGCCTGGCGGAAGATCTTACCTTTTCAATGGAGGAGTTTACTACCTTGCTCCTCCATATTATTATGTATAACTATAATAAATATACGTCGCAGACAAAAATACATAGACAGCATATTGATAGTTTCATCCTTCATCATCATCATCATTATCATCAGCCTATAATGTCCCACTGCCGAGCACAGGCCTCCTTTCACAAATGAGGGTGAAAGGGAATGGGCAATACTCCACCACGCGTGCCCACTGCGGATCGGTGGAGGTAGGCTAGTGGTCAACCTATTGTTGGAATTTTTCAAGCCGCCTAGGCATCCAACTAACCGGGACCAACGGCTTTACGTGCCTTCCTAAGCACGGAAACGCTCGATTTGAAATACCACTAGGCGGTCATCCTTCATCACTATGAAGCTATGATATTGCTCTCGTGATATTTATATCACTATTTAGTAGTTTTTATTTCATAAAACTGATAAATAATAATAAACATCCTGGGTAATTCCTCACGCACGGTTATCTGATCCCAAACTAAGCAAAATAGGAACCTACTATGGAAACCAGATAACTGATATACTTATGAGTACATAATTAGTATAGTATACTTTTTGTTTGTATAAATACTTACATGCGTAATTACACCCAGACTCAGGACATACAGACATGATCGTGCACACAAATGCATGTCCTGTGTGGTAAGGTAATCGAACCTTTGACCTGGAGGGGACCATGGTGAGATAGGTGGAATCGCCATCTGGCCCGTTAATCGTATACTTATACAATTCCATGAGGAGTTTGCCACAATGTGCCATCATGTTCCTTCCTCATTCAAGAAGCAACGACTACCTTTTTGATATCATCCTCCCATTATTGTATAATAATGATTTTTAAGTTCTCTGTCTTATGTGTGATTCGTTAAATTTTGGACTTTTTATCTTGTTTTTTAGTTTATGTTTCCAGCCATTTGAAATACTTTTGTTTTTATGTTACCAAAATGTATAACGAAAGTTGTGACACCTTAAAAAGTTGTACATTTATCTCATTTTCAATTTTATCTATTTTTAAGATTATTTTAATGTAACAACGACTGGTTGTCCTAATTAAATTATCGTTAAGGACACCAATATTAAATTTTTGACCCTCTTTCCTTTTTAGGGTTCCGAACCAAAAAGGTAAAAAGGAACTTCTATGGTGCCTCTCCGTCCGTCTATCTGTCCGACTGTTACCGCGCTATATTTCAGCAACCGCTAATGCTATTAAGGCCCAGAATACTCTCGAGCAGATTTCAGTTTTCACCCTTGCGCCACATTTTCACATAATATTAGCGGAAATTACAGGAACTAAGCAAACAAAAAATACTAGCTCCCTCTATTTAGAAGTGCGTCATTGCAAACAAACAATTAAACATTTCCGCGAGAACGACACTGTTTGAATTGGACACAGTAAAAATGTAAACAGTAGACAAACTGCAGACAAACATTACAAATATAATTTTTCAAATACTTTAAAAAACTTTTGACGGGCCAGTTGGCGTAGTTGGTTAAGATTCCACGCCGCCGATCTTATGTTCGATTCCCACCAAGGATATGCATCTGTGTGCATGAGCATGAACATGTTTGCATGTCCCGAGTCTGAGTGTAAATATGTATAGTAAGTACTAGCAACCCGCCTCGGCTTCGCACGGGTACAATGTCATAATGTGGTGTTAGTGGAGCGATTTGCGCGACCGCCCACGCCACCCGATCACGGTATCGCGACTGTTTCTTGCTAATTTTAAATCTGTGATATCATTTAAAATATCAATGATAATTATTTGCTGTAAAGCATTGAGCTATTATTACCACGTATAGAGATGCTATCATAAGCAAAGCTTATGTCCCATTTCTTTAGAGTCGACTAAAGGTTTCTTTAGCACTGAAACAATAATTAGTCGTCTAAGCAGACAGTAGAAACACGTAGCGCTATTAGAAAGCTTTTAGGAGTATTTTTCTCGCAAACACCGTTATTTTCACGGCGCTTACGCGTTTCTTTCATCGTTTTACAACAACAAGTGTGGCCGGATGGCCTCACTTGAACGGAACATAGTTGTGATGTGTGGCATCTTCTCTTTACGTAGTACTAATGAGGATCTATCTGATGGTTAAAACTGCAAAACCCGTTGCGTGGTTTAGAGTTGATAAACAGAGAGACAAACAGACGCGGAAAACGACTTCTTTTTATGCTATTTAGAGATGTATTTACAAGTTCTGCTTAATTTGGGATCAGCCGTGTGTGAAAAATGTCTCAAGATATTTATTTTTAAAAGTTGATACTTACGATAATATTTCTCAAGTTAGGTAATTGTCTCCCAAAACCAGAATTCTTTTACATACGCTACTTAGGTAATTGTCGTCGGGTCACGAAACTAAGCGTTTTATCTAAATACAATTTGTGTTCTATAAATTCGGAGAAAACAGGCTGTGACAAATGGACAGACAGGAGAGTATCCTACTCGTATACAGCTGTGAGCTTTCATAATGTGTACAAATTAAAAGGAGGGAAACTATGTTGAATTTTATCGACCGTTTTTTAAATTACTTTTTATGTATTTTTAAATTCTTGTTCACTACGTTATCACCACGTTAACAAAACTATGTAACTTTAATTACTTATTAAACTTAGCGATATATCACAATGCAACAAACTTAATATAATTTAAAAACAACAAAGCGTCCTCATAAAATGAAAATTGAGGCAAAAATACAGCCCTCAATCGAGATATTATATGTTATTTGACAAATAAACAGGTTTTCTTCCATCACGTTTTACAATAATTGTAGAATTTCTCAATAAAATGCCCTCTTTACCTACCATTTTTAGTCATCATCATATCAGCCTAATGATATCCACTGCTGAACATAGGCCTCCCCCATTAACTTCCACTTCGAGCGGTTTTGGGCCGCTTGAATCCAGCAGCGTCCAGTGACTCTGACCAGGTCGCCGGTCCATCTGGTGGGAGGTCGTCCTGCATGGTGGCCCCTTCCAGTTAGTGGTCGCCACTCTAGAAACCTCCATCCCCATCGGTTATCGGTTCTTCAAGCGATGTGGCCTACCCATTGTCACATCAACTTACTAACTCTACGAGCTATATACATATTTTTTGTTCTCCTACGAATGTCCTCTTTTCGGATCCTGTTTCGTAGAGAAATTACAAGCATAGCTCATTCCATAGCTTGCTGAGTGACTCTGAGCTTATATATGCGGCCAGCAGTGAAAGACCACGCCTATGTTCCGTATGTCATCACTGGTAACACGCATTGATTGAAATCCTTTCGTCTTAAGACTCTGACTCTGAGGTATTCTGGACTTGAAGATATGCCGTAGCTTCCCGAACGCTGTCTAGCCGAGTTGGATTCTTCCGTTGACCTCTTTGTCGAAGTTGAACCTACCTTGTTGGACAATTTGTCCTAGGTAAACATACTCGTCTACAACTTCGAGAGCAGTGTTCCCAATAATCACGGGTATTGGCGGAATATGAATATTAGACATAATTTTTGTCTTGTATATTTTCATCTTGACTTGTTAAGAAACTCTTGAGATCATTGAGCATGATGTTCAAAGCTTTCAGCAATTCCCGTTTATGACTATTTCGTCGGCAAGTCGAAGGTGAGAGATGTGTTCACCGTTGATGTTGATGCCATAACCCTTCCAGTTCAAGAGCTTGAACACATCCTCCATTGCAGTGGTAAAGGTTCCGGGGAAATTACGTCACCCTGTCTTTCACCCTTCTGCAACTGGATTGATCTCGTTCTCTCGTCCTGTACTCGGATTGACATAGTAGCTTTGCTGTACAATCACTTTCAACAATTCGATATAGCGATAGTCGATTTAGCACCGCTGTAGACTCTGTAATACCGCCCATGTCTCAACTGAATTTCGGTGTCAAGGTATAACGGTTGAATATATGTATTTGATCTATGGTACTAAAGCCTTTACGGAAACCAGCATTTTCGGGAGGCTGGAAGTCTTCAAACCTACGTGCAAGACAATTCGTAATGACCCCCGAAAACAACTTATAAACGTGGTTTAGGAAGGATATGGGGCGGTAGTTCTTCAATAGGGCCTTATCGCCTTTTTTGAAGAAGAGCACCACCATTTATTTCCTCTCCATACTTCTGGTATTGTACCTAGGGCATAAATCTCGGAATATCGCAATATTGGAATCTCGGCACCGTGCATAAGGACTTCTTTTTATAAAGCTGGCTGGTGAGGTGATACTTCTGAGCTATCGCTGTCAAACTTATTGAGCGGTATCACCGAGGTATGTAAATGTAACATAATTGCATTTTTGAGCAATGAGGATCATTTACGTTCAAAAGAATCCTTTGTCCTTCTCCACTAATTGAACTATCTCCCTGCCAAATTGTATTTAAATCTGTTCAATGGTTAAGCCGTGAAAAGGTTACAAACTGACAAATATCCAGTTGCGTGGTGGCCGAATTATGACGTCAACGTTAATGTACAAGCGGGAGCGAGCGTATTAATTAAGCTGTTTTTAAAACGTTAATATTCGTCATTTATTGATGGATATTAATAATTTAAAAAACATTATGCTCAAAAAGGTTATGTGCATCCTCTGTAGTAATAAAAAAGTTATCATTTTGTTATGTGAATGATCCTTATTGCAGGCATCTAACTCAAAAAGCTATTTTGACCCATATATTATAAAATTTCCCGCCTCATGCTAAGCATCCACCTTAAGGAAGTATTATATAATGGTTTGGAAAAAAAGTTATTCCAATTTTATTACTTTTATTGATATAAAACTGTGCCTGGCTCACTGATTGGCTGAAAAAACTAAGCTACCGGTGGTTAGGGTTGCAGAAACAGGAACCTCCTCACAATACGAGCTGTATCGAGGAATACTGCCGAGAGCCGAGAGGCTTTCGGCCATCAGGCCATTGGCCGTTACGACAATCGGCACAATGATAGCCGAGCTCACTACTAGTAATTGTAAATATACGATGGCTTCACATTCCAACTAATCAGTCCAGTAAGTACTAGAAACTTAGTCAACGTAAGATGTGTAATATTTTCATTACTGTTCTATTTTTACTGTGCCATTGTCATTTGACGACTACGCGAGTGGACCACAATAATACAATGAATATAAAAGTTTATCGGCTCGACTCGATAACTACAGATGACTCGATGACCGCAGTAGAGGCAGTCATGCCCGCCCCGACTTCGGGGCACCTACTGTTACCAGTATCAGTCAACCTACCTTTCATACCTTTTCTTTGATCTCAAAATAAACAATATTTAATTGCTCATTAAAAATAATATATATTGCTGATTTTTCATTTCGCATGATTTAATAAAAAAAATAAAGAAAAACATTTTCCGGGATTGAATCATCACCTCCTTCAGTCGGGAGTACATAAATACCCCGCGCCTTAGCCCCCTAGGTTACTCTAACCATACCTTTCATAGACGAAAATAAGAATTAGTCTCTGTCAGTACCACGACATGCCTCGGTGACAATTATCAAAAGCATCAATCATAACAGATTTTATTTTATATATTTTTATTTATAACAAGCAAATAATAGACTCAATTGCCTTAATTTTACTAGCATGCATTTTCCAGTGCATTCTAAAGATAATTTGATATGATTTTTTACTAATTTGAGAGGGTTTTATGTATGTGAAAATTCTGAAAAAAAATGACACAGGTCCGTCTAACAACGCGGATCGCCGCGGAATGCGAGTGAGCGCGAAGCAAAATACGCGAGTTGCAGGACAATAGAGTGCGGTATGATGTTCATGGTGCTCAGATTAATTTGACGTAAGCGACTTTTTTTAAAATCATTATTATGAAAAACTGAATCGCAAATTCAAAAAACTAAATCGGGCGTTTATTTGCTTATGATATGTACTATATTGATGAAAAAAATCGTAGCAAAATACCTTCAGGCGTTGGATATATTTGGGAATTTCTTGATTTTCAGAGGTATGTTTGGATTTTTTTTTTATCGAGGCTTTTAATTTAATTCGTGTTTTCGGCTCGGGCGATGTGTTTGTTATATCCTTAAGTATCATATATTTCAATTTCAATACCGTAGAGCTAGCAGGTTTCATATAATTTGGGCTGCAATGTAGAGACTTTTGCCCATTTCTGCCTCTTAATCTGGAATAGTTAAAGTTATTACTTACCTGCTAAAAAGTACCCTTATGGTGCCACTCCGTCCACCTGTCACAGCGCTATATACAGTAGACAGACAGACAGACAGACAGACAGACAGACAGACAGACAGACAGACGGACGGAGTCGTACCATAGTGTTATTTTTTTGGGTCAGTTCGTTACTCCCCCGTTCCGGTTCTCACCCGTTCGGTTTGCACCCGATTCGATTAAATTGAATATCAATATTTTTTGTCAGTTTTGAGTTCATTGGCATTAAGTACTGTCGGCAACAGAATTGTTTAAATAATTCGATAATTTTGTTATACGTGTTATATATGAAACAACTTGTGAACAAGTGAATTTATAGATTGTTTAGTAACTATTGTACTGGTATAATAATGAAAATACGTCACTATTTTGTTTAATAATATGTTGTTGAATACCGCGCGACAGCAGCCATGGGTTTGTGCGTCCTATTGTGTAGCACTTACCTGAACTAAAACAATAGTAAAGTCCGGAATGTCATTATATTTATCCCTTTCGCACATAAGAATTTCAATATGCAAATATTAAGAATGTTTAGTATGTTATCTCAAAATGACGAGTGAAGGTCCTTCACAAGGGCTAGTCCAAAAAAATTATCAATATATTCGTAATAAACGTGGTGGAAACACATTATTTCACGCTGGATATTCATATACCATACACAGAAAATATTATCAAGTGTGTGGACGTGCATTTATAAGAAACCGAAAAAGTGTTGTGGTTCGATTAAATGAATGCAAGATACTGACAATGTGCAAATCCAAAAGAGCCATATTCCTGAGTGTCATCCAGATGTTTTTGGGGCCGAGGTAAAGATCGTAATGAACCAAATAAAGGAAGAAGTTCGAACTAATTTTAACTCCATTCAAAAACTTTTTGAATCAAAGACTGTCATTTTTAATTCGATTATAGTAGTCCTAACATTTAATTTCAAGTTAATTATTTCCTATTTAAATCAGCAATAACTGACATTAGTTCAAAATAAACGATTACATAAAATGGACTTTAGTTATTTTTAAACAAGTAACTCGAACCAATTGTATTTCATCAAATTTATAAAATAATAACATTATTTTTATAACAATTCCAATATATAATTATTTCAGTAATAACATTTTTGTGACTGCCAGTACTTTTGATTAAAAATCGCTTTGAAATAAGTTTATGATATCGAAATAAAATCGGGTGCAAACCGAACGGGTGAGAACCGGAACGGGGGAGTAACGAACTGACCCATTTTTTTACCTTTATGGTTCGGAAACCTAAAATTCACAATACTAATGTCATAACTAAATCCGAAAACTACCGTTTATAAATAGAATTTAAAAAACCTAGAACTATCTAAAAAATCACACTTATAAATAATAACCCGTGTGAAAATAATATGACGGTAAATGTTTAGTTAACAAAGTATTTAAAACCTGGGAACAGCGTGGAGATGTCTCCTATTATATTATCACATTAAGACCGGATGCGTTCACGTGGCGGCGCGTGCGCGGCGAATCGCCTCCTTCCGGTTCTCAATTCAAAGTGTGGGATGTTTTCCGTTGCATTTCACCTGCATTGTTATAGTATCTACACCTTTTTCGGAAATTGTTTATTACAAAGTTTCTTTCTACTTGTTTTTATGGAAAATTGAAAAGAGAAAATACCTACAGTTGCTTTCAATACCTAAGTAACTGAACATGTTTGTGTATGACCGAGCGAGGAAGGGTCTCCGTTTCAGCTTGGTGCTTCGTATGTCTGTTCAGATGTCCGGTTTCCGGATGTTCTCCTCTACAGGCCGCATTTCTCAACCGATTCTCGTGAAATTTTGTGAGCAGCTTCGGTAATTACATAGATTTTTTTATCGATGCAGTTTCTAAACTGAAAATAGAATCGACAAGGGAATTCCATATAATTATCGAGACTCTACAGCTCTGACAGCTCACTACAGAGCCACTAGATTTTTTTAGTTTATTTATTCTGAACAAATCACATTATACAATAAAATATAAAAAGATGATAACGGCAGTAGTTAATTAAAATGTGCTATATTGATGGATACGCAATCTTATGGTAAGAACGTATCTATAAACAAACTTATACTTACATGCTTAATTGAAAATAAGGCCTTGTTACCAGAGTTAATATGATATAATTTATGTGCGTACACGGTACCTACCTACTGTCTTGACTTACATACGTTACAACCAAACAAGGTAATTTATTAATTTGTTGTTTTGTTAGGAGCAGAGATGCCGCCTTTAGTCATAGCCATTATTCAATATTTTGTCATTATTCGAAAAAACATCTGGATATCTGAGATGGGATTGAATAGCCAAATCTGAAACTATGAGAAAAATGGTGTAAGCAGTCACGAGCTTGTTTTTTTAATGTCACTTTTTTTTATACCACTAAGGTGGCAAACAAGCATACGGCCCGCCTGATGCTAAGCGGTTACCGTAGCCTATGGACGCTTGCAACACCAGGGGTATCACAACCCCATGCTGGACTGGACTGCCATTGGGACAACCAAGGCGGGGAGTTCATTCCACAGTCTGAGAGTCCGCGGAAGAAAACTCCTTTGAGCCCGCACAGATCGAAACAATTCTGGTTTCAATGTGTGAGGATGGACTCCCCGTCGATGGCGAGAGTTGCGATGGTGGAAGGTAGCCGTAATTCCCTGGAACACTCCCCGTTGTACAAGCGGTAGAACACAACGCGGTTGAACGGGAATTCAAATAGATTGATTTTCGCAAATATCACAGCCTGTATTATTACTACAACGGATTCTGTTGCTAATGACACAGCTAATGAGGTTCAATACTTGCAAAGAAATGTATTATTGAAAAGTAAAGAAATGGCTCATTTAGCACACATATATGTCGGTCGCTCGATACGGGTTAGAAGAGCGATAATTTATTACTTTTTTTTGCTGTGTATAGGTTTGTGTTTGACCGAAACTTGATGATATGGCTGAAGGTGGTATAAGCACACAAAGCCTAGAAGGAACTGGGGCTCAAGTGCAGCTGAATTATTATTAGAAACCAAGTTTGACGCTTGTGTTTAAAATACCGTGAACAAAAGACGTCGAAAATGCCTTTTAAGGGTCAGTTCCACCGAGATGAAACGCGACGTGACGCGACGTAGCGCGATAGCAATACAATATAGAACTTTATTATACCACACAAAAAGGTACACATTTCATTGAGAGAATTCGTGATAAGTGACTCGATCGATACGCCGCGAAGCGTATTCGAATTCTCTCACTGAATGTTTACCTTTTATTTAATAAAAAAAAAGTTCTATATTGTATCGCTATCTTAAAAAGTTCGCGCCACGTCGCGTCGCGGCTCGACGCCTCGAGGTGTTGCGATACTAGCAAAATTTACACGTATTTTACGATGCACCGCGAGTGGCCGCGAGTTGGGCGTGATGAGTAAGGCTGCTTCACGCTCGACGCCTCGAGGTGTTGCGATACTAGCAAAATTTACACGTATTTCACGATGTACCGCGAGTTGGGCTTGATGAATAAGGCTGCTTCACGACACTCCAGCGGCTCCAGCTTTATAAAGCGCAGGTAAGGCCGCATATAGAGTACTGCTCTCTCTTCTGGGCAGGCGCACCCAGGTATGTATTACGTTGTCGGCGAGAAAAAATATAGAACAATATTTAAAAAAACCCCAAAAAAGGTTCACTTTTTTAATGGTCATACGATTTTGCATCGGCTTGTCCGGTAGGAGTTATGACGAAGTAGGAAGAGGATGTAGCAAGCGTGCCCTAAAAATAATCACATCAATCAAAGTGGTGTTACGAAGTGTTACCTTACTTACGTATAACTACTATAGGTACGTAGAGTCTAAAATAACATATTTTAAAATAATAACTGATAAAATATGATCAAAGTGAATGTCTAAAACAATTGATGATAACAAATTTTATGATCCGTTACAGCTTTAGTTGGGGCTGGCTGGCTCATCATCCACTCCACGGGGGGCGACATCTGTCGACTGTGACCCCTCGACTTATTGCCTTCCTGCCCTTACTTACCTTCGCTTTGCCCACCTGATATGACTACAATATACCTACTGTTAGTTCAATTGAGATGTAACTACGGTAGGGATTTGTAATTCCCTATCAATTCCCACGATTTGTTATCTGCAGTAGCTTTTAAGTAATTACCTACTTATTGGTTTAAGCTGTGGTTTCATAAATGAGACCTAAAATTGAGTTGGCATCTATGGTAGCTTATCTTTTCTTAAATATTATACCTAGCCTATTTTATCAGTTAGGTATATTTGTGGGTTTCTATACAAAATCCGGCGATGGTGAAACCACCCTTTAGCTATTATTTCTAATCATAACCTGACATCCCACGATTACATGACCAAAGTCACAATTCATATTCTAAACAAAGAAAAAATCTCATAATTTCGTGGTTGAATTTTTATAGAGGGAATACTTTGATTACTCGAATATAAAGGGCTTCTCTGCACAAAGCTCGCAGTGATCAGCTTTATCCTTTTGTTAGCGTTTTAATCAATCAGCGAGATGCCGCACCGACTGTTCGCATCGGTGGGTTTAGGGCTGTTAGCGGGTTACTCGGTGTAACACTACATAATGTCTATAAGTTCACCATTTTTGTGCAGATTATAAAAATATACACTAGCTGTCCGCGGTTTCACCAGCGTGCCCGGGATAAAAAAGTAGCCTATGTCCAGCATGCTTCATGCTTAACCACACCTTAGGATATCTCTATCAAAAATATGTATGAAATCGGTGAAGTCGTTCTCTCAAGTTATGGCGGGTCCAAGGGAAATAGTAATTCATTTTTACAAGCTTTTATTTAGTTTCACCTGTCCTGTTGTGTTATGGAATTTGACCCACTTTCCGGTTTCCGATTGAGCTGAATTTTTGCACGAATATGCAAATTTCTTGACAATGCAATATTATGATGACGTGGAGCTGACCTGATAATGGAGCTGGAAGGTGGCCATAGGTACTCCGTAATAAAACCACATAACCCCATCGAGTTTGGGCTCGTTTGATTCGTCTTGATGAGTACTTTGTCGCAAGTAGAGTCACCAAAAATTAAAGTCACTCAAAAAAAAGCTTGTTTTAAAAATGACATTTTTAACAAAGAACTTGTTATAAATAGACATATAGATTACAGATGTAGTTAGTAGATTATAGATATATTGTATTAGTATGATTAGCTGCACAGTTCCGTAGGAATTTTATATCGCGCATAGGTATTTTATATGGTAAATGCGAATGAATCTGTCAATCTGTATGCTAGGTTTCCACGGTAACACTACCTATCCAATTTAGATGAAATTATTCAAAAGGCTTGGGCCCCAGAGATACATTTTTATCCCGAGAATCCGGGTGTGATCATGGGGTACAAGATAGTTCAATATAAACCTTATAATCAACATAGGTATATTTATACATAAATATGAATATGAGGATCAGTAATTATAGGATGGGTTTGATTTTTATCTAAACGAGTATTTTTTGCTCACTAAATTCATATCAAAACAAAGTGGGTGTGTCGTATGGGGTAGAGTCGGATAGGCGATGAGGGGGAGCTATGGGTTGCGTGGGTAATTACGAGGTAGCTGGTTTTTTGACTTCTATTATACTAAATTGAATGTGGGTAAATTTCTAGGGTATTATAAAAATTGGGAGCGTATATTTATTTATTTTAGATTCAGCTACCAGAAAATTTCATTGTAACTTTCACATCGTAATAGAAATTGTTGTCCCAAAAAAAAAAATACTATCAGAAAGCCGTTTCAATATTTATTAACATTCGTGATCTGTGATTAACATCCATGCCTACCATACCAACTAAGACTTCACGTACAACGTACGTACTCGGCGAGAAAAATATCGAACAATATTAAAATAGTATTGAGCCCTATTGAACCTATGACATAAAGAGAAAATGTAGATATACCTACCTAGTTACAATTAATAATTGTAATATACTACTCACAACAAAAATGTATATTCGGAACCTAAAATAATAGATATAAAGTACCCTGACTTAAATTACAGTACCCTAACGATAAACTCTGTAGCGGCTCCGCCTACCCGCTGTAAAGCAATTAATAAAGACCAACAATTTACCTGAATGGGTCGGTAAAGAGAAAATTAAGAAGACGCCCGACCTCGGCTGCTCATTACAGTACGTACGGTATTAAAAGCCGCCGCCCTTCTGATAGAATATGCATTTTTACGAGCGCAGGGCGCACGCTTTTGCATGTTTGATGCGTACAATCTCAGCGCCCGCCGCGCCCTGCCACCTGTGCTGCGTGCGTCTAGCCCGGGGCGGATCACGAATATGCACTCTTCTCTATAAAATTATATTCAGATATTTAGTTTGTTGATTGAGACAAATTAATCATAACTGCTACATTAGTAGGTTACTACTATAGTAAAATAAAAAATAGTTGGGCTTGGCTAAAACTTAGTTTTTCAGGCATATAATTGGTTTCATTTTTGATGCAGATTCTCAAACTAGCAAGGATTGTTTTATAAACTAACCAGCCCAAATAATGAAAAAATAAAAAAATGGAAATGAATGCTAAATTGTTGTATTCTTCTCAATTTTGTTTCAGGTTGGAAAATGATTGAAATTTTTACAGAAAATAAAAAATATACATATTAGCTATTGATAATTATAAAAGCCCACTTAAAAACAAATGAACAAGATTTTAGTAATAACTAGGCAGGTAGGTACCTACTGTGGGATACTGGAGCCCAAACTAGGTTTCCCTGTGCTATGAGTCTCATGGCTCTCCTTTTGGTAGGATCTATCTAGTTACAGTCAAGTTCAACAAATACCTAATTTATATGTGAGAGGAACTTAGGAACCTACTTCCTAATTATTGACATGATTTATCAAAAATTGTTTTGATAGATAAAGTCAGATAATTAAATATCAGACCACCTTCAAAAATTCTGTGGTCCTAAGTTACGAAGTATATAAAATCATTCATATCTTGTCGTCACAAATAAAAGCTGTATGCGACTGTCATTGTGTAGGCTTACGTGTAGGTACGTACTGCAGTAGGGCGGGCGGGATCCGGGGGCAACGGAGGGAGAACTGGGGATGGAGGGTGTGCTGTAATCAAGAAGAGTACCCCCGTCCCTAGGCACTCCCGCGCCCTCCCCTCGCCCCCGTCTCGCACCTCGCGGGCCCGCAACAACCACCTCGGCCGAGGGCAATGCCTCAAACCTCTATTGACTTAACGTTCGGCAAAGAAATATTTTCACGTTTTCTTTGTTGATATGAAAAGTCAAGTCAATATCCCCAGACGGGTTCATAAAATGTATATAAAAAGATTGTGCAATTTTCTCGTATTTTCTTTACTTAAACACGTTGAAATAAAACGATGCGCTGAATATTTACTTCCTATTCCATAATATTGGTACCCACAGCAGTGGCGTGCATTCCATATAGGCAAATAAGCAATGCTTACCTCATAAGATTCAATAATATGATATATTGATTCAATTAAACTACGTAATCATTTTAAATAAAAATTCTAACCTAACATTTAATACAAAATTTCAAACTTTGCCGCGCAGGCACTCGCGAGTTCGTGTAACAAATTCACTCACACTAAAACGATTTCGGCATATGCATACACACGCACACACACTTCTTTAGGATAATACGACGAAAGCATAAATCACGTTTTTACTATGCGTAGCACACTGACATTTGACATTCGCGATTTATGGACCAAAAGTAACCATACCTACTCTGTTGTGACACTAGTAACCCAGCCAAATTAAAAAAACTTCAGTTTACCAACGTTAGAGCAACTCAAATATAACTTCGCAATTTATTTGTATTGTTTTGTTTATGGTTTGGCTGGCATTGCATAGGGTTACCGGTTCAAATCGAAGTGACTGATATCGATTAAAAAAAAATATACAAGGTCGATCCTTAGAAAATCAATATTTAGATTTTATATTATATTATGATATAAAATATACAGGGTGTTGTTTTGGTCGGCGACAAGCGACCCAGGAGCGGTAGTACAAAATATATATTCCCCAAAAATGGACTTAATTCCATTAAATACTGTAAATATGTTGAGAAATACCTTATTCAATTTGAAATAAAATTACCGCAAAGTATGGTTACTAGGCACGTGCACAGACTAGAGCTAGGCACAAGCCGCCATCGCCCCACCCCTTTCCTCCCTCGTACTCCCGTTGAGTGTTATGTCTACACTTTAGCTTATTACATGATTTTCAAAAATTTTATATTTTTATTATTAAAAAAAAAAAAGTATTTTTTTTATATTTTTTTTAGCACCAGTATCATTTGTATTATCGACCCTGAGTCGCTCGTCGCTGACCAAAACAACGACCTGTATTTCTTAGTTAATTAGTAGCAAAAAATATTTTTTAAATGCACTGTTTATTAGGTCACTAAAAATAATTAAACGAATATCGTTATTCGATTAAACTTACACTGTCGAGATTTTTTGAAAAACAACGATTTAGACGCCCTCCCATCGATTTCGGCATTGATGAAAGTAATAATTCAATTTTTTTTTCAAAAAAACTTTAATATTTAACATAATACTGCAAAAAATAATCGATTCGAAAATTCGAAATGGAATATTATGGTCTCGTTAAAATCGATTTCCGATCTTTTAATTACGTGGCGATCTTAAGATCGATCCGTATCTCCAAAGAGGATTTAAAAGATTGAATATTGATTAAAAAATTGATCGATTCAACCGAGACTGGAAACCCTAGTTTGGCTTTTTTAAAAATATTTGTTCATGACCATGGACACAAAGTCCTTCAGTCGCATACATTTTATTTATAATATCACTTTCATATAGTCCGCACATTAACTTTTACATAGTCCGCATTATCAGTCACCGTTCAGTCGTGTTTTAGTAAAATGGTGGTCACTGTACTAAAACTTTAACGAACTTTTTGAGACAACTTGTAAAATCACGATACACATAATTCATTTCATTTCACTAGTGCACGTGGATTGATCTTTATTGGATAAAATACCACCGATAATATACTATAAAACTCTCCTAGTACTTGATTGCCTACCTCCTCCGAAAACCAATGCACGCCACTGACCCACAGAAACCTTAATGAATTAAAGCTTGAAAATAATTGTCGGCAAATACAAAATGCTTTGTAATATTCAACATTTGTGCTAACAATCAACTATAATGCGCTGCTTTTATAGAATAACAAAAGTTAACCTGTCGACTCGTCCGGCGGACAGAATGGAATGATTTTAGGGTTGCAAGGGAAGCAATGACAAGCCGGAGTCCCCACAATACACTGATCAAACCATTTTACTGCTACGCCTCAGTTACGAATGTTGAACCGTATTCGTACGCGATACGAGTCAATAACTTTATCAGCAGCTGTATATAATAGCTATGGTGTAAAGTTGCCTTGCCACGCGCGCCATGTGCAATGTGTGGTGCGTGACGCGGCGCTGACAGCAGCATGCGACGAATACACTTCACAGACATTCACTTACTGCTTTGTTTCAATGGACAATCTCAGACGTGAGAGTTATTAATAAATAAAACTACGAAGCAATTTATTGGTAATTTGAATAAGTAAATTGCTTATATAATTCGAGGTTAAATAGTATCTAGTAATGTACCTCAAACAAAAGAACCTAATAAAGTATAATAGTAGAGATAGGTAGAGTTTAAATAGTTTAACATCGATGGTTTAACAAGTATTTTCCTGATAAGTAAAAACAAACGAAAATAAAACAATATTTTGTTTTTAACATCAGTTTTATAATAACTTTACTGTGTATCGATAAATTAGTTATATTAACTTGCTTATTTGAGTTACGCCAGCCTATAGAGTCGCAAATCGAGCGATTAAACGGTCTAATGGCTAATACCATTAAGTGATAAATGCGACGGGCTGCTATGAATAATTCCACAGGATGGATACAATGTACAGCTTTTACTAAACGGCTCCATATTTTCAAAATCCCCATAGAGCAATAATATTCAATGAGCCGCATGAGATGGATGTATTGTCGGTACATAGTTGGGAGGGAGATGGGTGATGGCGAGGGACATTGGATGGCAAATCCTGGAGATTAGCGCGACGAGAGCGACATGTGGCCTCCCGGCACTTAGCACTCCCTACGAGTGGGACACTCCCCCGCACGAGACACCTATGCAATGCATACTACAAAGTACCTGGTACTATAAATCCTATAGACCTATTGAAATTTATTACAGCAATAAAATAAACGAGATTCACTATTGCATATTTTATATGTGCATATTTTGAAATATTAATAATAAATGGGTTTTTTTTACTGAATGTATCTGTTATTAGTAACTTTTTATATTCGCCAACTAAATTCATGTTTATCAGGTCAGGTCAATAAACCAGTGAACGCTGATCAATTCTTCATTGAAAGAGTTTTCGGGTCTTTATGGCCCATTTCTGCCCTTGATTTTTTTGAAAAGTGCATCATTTGTATGGAAGTGATGCACTATGGTGGACCATATCACCATGATGATGATGTGGCCGTTTTTTAGTTTTCGTTTAATTTACTTATTTGTTGAAATGTTTATTTTAGAAAATAGAATTTTCATTTTATTTATCGTTCCGTAATTATCTTATTTTTTTACGTATACTATTCAGACAGAACGAAATTAAAGCAACTTTATTTATCTGAGCACAATGTAGTTATTATTACATAAGAAGTCTAAAAAAGAAGAGAATACTCACATAAACATTATAATTAGGAGCTCAATCTATGTCACTTTTGGGGCGTATGTAGAAATTTGTAACAATTCAATGTTTTTGTTTAATTGTTAGGTTAGGTACGTCTATGTTATGTGATATTGATGTATCTGCTAAGTTCACTATTCAGATGATAGAGAAAATAATTTTCTCTTGTAGTCGGATTCGAAAAAAAATCGGATATATCGGATATCGGATGGTAGGAAGCTACATTATTCCCGAGTATAATATGCTACTTATTATCCCGGGAACGCGAGTGAACCCTTAGATAACAGCTAGTGAATAAATAAATATCCTGAAATAGTTTTCAAACACGCTAATCTGACTGATCCTAATCTAAGCAGAACTTGTACTATGGAGTGGAGATAACTGATTATTCTAAATATTCCTAATTGTAAATATATCCATATATAGATATTTACACCCAGATTCAGAACAAACAGACATGTTCATGCATGCAGTATAAAATATTTGTTAAGAATTTATATATGTAGGATACCCAAATACCCAATCAAAAAGTTTAAATCTTACTTCAAACATATTTTTAATGCGGGTAATTTGCAAATGGACGTATAACCTACATGTAAATGTAACATTTGTCATTTATACAATAGGGATTCGAGTGTTTAGGTACAATTGGTGCTCCAAAGAGGTGTCCACTTGTAGCGAGAGCGAACGTTATCCGATCTTAATAGTTGTGATTGTGAGCGGTGCAGTGTGACCGGACCATATTTCTGGGTCGGTGCGGGTCACGTGGGCCCGCGGGTACTATTCGACTCCATCAGAGCGGAACGACCCATACCGTACACTCACCAGCGACCGATGTGACGCCATATGTTGTGCACATTATCGCTATAAGCTCGCTCCGCACCCCTTCAAGATTGATGACGATTCTCTCTCATTGCATTCAAAAGTATTAGGGCATGTAAATGTTATGCGATCACTTAGTCAAATAGCTCGCGAAATTACATTTGAGAATAAACGTCATATGGATAATAGAGTACCTATTTTTCGCTGATCATAAACGGATAATTATACCTATTCTAAAAATAAAACAGGATGTATTTTTAACACAAGACCAGTTCTCGTAATTGTCTACTTGGAGCATTGCATCTCTGCATGTCGGGCAAGTTCCACAAAGACTCATTAAATTATTCTCACCGGCTTAATCGTGAAGGTGGAGATCGTTATCGGGTCGTTGAACCGCACTTTGGTTTTCACTTCATTTCATTAGGTTGTCCTCGTTGTGTAAATTCTCTCAAACGGTGATTGCTTCAGTTTATGTTTGGGTCTCAAATATATCCCAGCTAAAGGACGAACAGAAGAAGTTCTAGCTAATAGTTATCTATCTGTACAATCTCCACCAGTAACTATAATAAAAAGTGAAATGATGATGCAACTCAACTGCATTCGTTCTTTATTTACTTGCGTTACAGGTGCTACAACTTTCAATACCACTTTTTAAGCCACCATTCTGTATCAGTTATAATTTCCTCAACTCACTGCACTATTAGATGAATTATAAAAACAACATTAAACCACAAGGTTATGAAAGACACCGATACTAAAACTTGTATCAAAATAAAAGTTCCAAACAATAAACTAAATGTTTTTATTTCTCACACAGAAGCGATAAAAAACGGAGGCTGTTGAGAGCTTGTCATTTGTTTTGTAGGGTCGTTTTCACCCTTGTTATACCACCAAAACACTTGGCACAAAAAGTGTAATGGAGTTTAGTAATGACCCCCTCCCTGAGGAGAGCAAATAGAAACTGCGCTGACCCGCTGTGAGATGGTACTTTTGTTTTCATATCTACGATGAATACGTATGCCACATCTAACTTAGTAGGTAGGTACCTATACATGTGCGTATCTGATATATTGAAGGATACGCGAAATGAAGTACCTAATTCTGGATATAAACACTTGTTACTTATAAGTCTATCGAAGCAAATGTAGCTCCAACTTCTCTTTCGCAAAAATGGTATTTTCTAATTTAATACCTAAAATTTGCTTTAACCGTTAGTGCCATAATCATGTTGAAAGGATCAACATTCACTTTTCTTTTGTCTTAATCTCACGAAACTTTGTTCGTCCTGTATCGTGCTGCAGACGATTCAACTTAAGATAAAATCATATATGACGACTTTCTAATGACAATGACTGAGATGAATTTCCCCCTAAAGAGACAATGGGACCGGTTATATCGGCCACATACGAATCAAATGTATCACTAATGTGAGCCGTGGGGTTGTTCGGACCCTCGCGATTCAATTATAACGCTGGGCTTTGGCTTACATTGATCTGCCGCCGGGTGAAAACGATACTTGTGAGAGATTGCTCTATTGTTTTTTCTCGCGGTTAAAAAACTGTTGGCACGTGCCTACGTTTTAATAGCATTGTTTATATTGGGAATTATAATCAAATGTAGACTGTTCGCTAATGTTTTTGACCGATAGAAGAAGCGCAACGATATAGCGTGCCATCCGGAACACCGAATCTGTATAGCGCGAATTTGCGCCGTTTTACCAGAGGTGCGTCCGATGCGTGTCAATCCCGTTCTGCCTATTTTATACTTTATGGTAGTACAAGTTGAACCTCGTGGACTGATTTTTATAATAATCATTTGGATTCAATTCTTAGTAATTCCAAAAACGAAACCTAAGTCTGCAGTAAGAAATTACAATGCTACCAGTTTTTTTTTTATGCCAACACAATAAACTTCTTTATTGAATCTTCAGACTTAAAGAATAGAGTATTATATTGTCTATCTACTCCCACCTTATTTATGGCCTTACGAATTGGGTTGTAAGCACTTATCCACATAAAATAGTAGGAACAGGTGCTTCTGGTGGCGTGTACTGAATGTATCTGAGGCACGCCGCGCCGCGGGAAACAGATTGTTTACCAAATTCAATTACTACTCACCGCAGACCGAGTTTTCCGCTTTGATTCCACAACATACTGCACTAAATCAACCTGGATTCTTCTCGTGTGAGAGTTCATTGTTTATTCGGGGGCCCCTAACATAAGAAGACAATTCTTTTTTTTAATCTCTAAGGTGACAAGACAAAAGACAATATTAAACACTCTTATTAAAAAATACATTGCATTCAACATAGTTTGATCAAAGTGGGCGCTTGTAGGTAGCTAGAAGTTTAGGAACAAGGCGACAATTGTATATTAAACATTATTATTTGTAACATTAAAACGAAGATCTACCACTGCCATTTTAATGAACATTATATTAATAATTCGTTGGCAGTATTGCAATATTAAACTTGAGTACTTATAGGTCTAAGTAGAATTAGAATATTATAGAGTGATAGCGTTAACAACGTTACCTTGTGCGAGGCGTGAGCAGTTTCCATATGCATTCACAGATATATCGTACACTAGTTGATTAACAGTCAGAAAAAATGTCTATATGGATTCCTTGTCATCGTTCTTGGTAAAAGTATCGATAAAAAATGAGAAAATGGTGCCGATTCTGTTGTAAATCGCACTAAACTAATTTTATTCAGATCACATCTCTTTCTTACAAACATTATTGAAAAATGATAGAACATATTTAAAGCTGTCAAATTAAGAGGAAAGGATGGCTGCAAGAATTTTGAAAAATAGGTTTTTAACATATCTATTGTTGTCGCGCTGTGCGCGAGCTATCCCGCCCGAGGGCGATAGAGACAACTACAGCTTGGACCGATTATACCTATTTAAATTAGACGACCTCGCCTTCCGTAATCCCTGGTTTCCTCCTCCAAAACTGGATCGATTAAAAAAAAAAAACAAGAATCATAATAAGAAGTGCTTTGGCTATGTCTGTTGGTTTTGCTTTGTTTTATTATATTCGTCAAATTTGTTCCCTGGACGTCTGATAACGGCGTTAAAAATGGTAAGTATTTGTGATTTTAGTAGGCTCCTAATTCTTATAATAATTAATTTATGGAGAAAAACACAACCGAGAGACATACAGTATTACCTACAGATTGCATGGTAAAATAATCATTGCTCTAGTGTCATTATCCAGAGAGGAAACTGAGGATTACGTTTGTATGGAACAAACGCCACCACCATTTCCTCTTAAGAGGCCGTATGCTAAATTTTGCCGATTTCGCTGATTTACGTGATTTTACAGACGTGATTTTACGGTTAAAATACTGTATTTCTAAAAGTTTTAATACACAACATGAAAGATCATTTCAATTATTATCTAATAAACGAGCTACTTTTTTAATTTTATGATTTGATTTTGATTAATCGACCTCAAATAGGCGGCTGTTTTTGAATTTTTGCTATAAGAGGGGTTAGAATATCACATATTTACGAATCGTTTTGCCGTCGTAAACGGTACGAAAAAAATACAGTCTATTGTTATGAAAGTCGTCTATAAAATAAACGAAGCACTTTTTACCACTTTAATATAATAATTTTGAGCAAAAAAATATTTAACTTAGTAATTTTTTAGAGAAAATGGGCGAAGAATTGCTTTTCATTTCGGCTACTTAGAACTCTCGTTCATTAAAATTATAACAACATAAATAAACTTCAGTTAATAAACAATTCACTTGCTGAAAAAATAAATTGAAAATCTTTTAAAACAACCTAAATCTCGAAATACATAAAATAATAAAAATGAAAAGGTAGCTCATTCATTAGATCATAATTAAAATGATATTTTAGGTTGTGAATAAAAACTTGTAGATATACAGTATTTTAACTGTAAAATCACGATTGTTAAATCACGTAAATCAGCGAAATCGGCAAAATTTGGCATACGGCCTCTTAATCTTTGCCGTCTTCATTTGCGAGTATTTAGACGTAACCGCGATAGATGGCGACTAAATTTATATTGAAAATAAGCATTGGACTAATTTGACAGGACTAAATTTCTTACATCCTTTCCTTATGTTTTTTGTTAGAAAGAGACATAGTGATACTAAAATTAGTTTAGTTGTAAACAACAGAATCAGGGCCATTGGCACTCTTCGTTTCAAGGTATTTTGCCCGTACCCGTGCTCACGTTACTCTAGTACGCCCGTTCGCTCTATTAATAATCTAAATCTATGGTCTAAGCTGTATAAAAATATTGTATGTTATTTTTATAGCTAGAATATTTTAGCCTCATTTTTGTGTAGACAAATTGTGTATTAAATCGCACTAATATACTCCTATATCTTTTTGTCCCAAAGGTCTTGTAGTGAAAGGGAAAGGTATGTTAAAATCAATTTCTGTATTTAATAAGTTCTTAAAACTTTCGCAGAATAACTACTACTCCAAATATTTTCTCAAACACGTCAATAGCTACGTCATTTTAGTTTTTTACCTTGGATATATATAATATATAACTATATAGCTAATTAGGCAAGAAGTTCTCATATTTAATTTTGTAGGTGGACATATTTAAAAAAGACTTGCTGAGTTTCTTGCCGGAGTCTTCTCAGTTCAAGTTGTATTTGGAACCGGTGTAGAGTCATTTTGTTAACGTTCATAAGTGCCTTATCAGGGCCTAAATTGAATAAATGCTTTTTGAATTTAAATTTGTCTTAGCCCTTGACTAAACTTTATTTGACAGGTAATATAAAGATGAGAAGGTGTAAATAACTAAAAAAAATATGAAGTCACGTTACATAAAATAATGCAGAAACTGGTACAATAAGTCAAACCTATTAATCTACCGATATAATTTGTTATAATAAGCGCCTATCGACAATGAGTTAACTTAAGTTTGTGGTTCAAAATGTTTTTCATTGGTCAGATAAACTTTATCTGGCTGTTAATTTGAATTAAGAACATTTTGTGTATATACCTTATTAAAAGAATAGGTTATATGGGGTTTATACAGGGTGTAACGGAAACTGTATATACATTACAGTAATCCACTTTTTTGGTACGAGGTGCAGAGATCGCGGAAGATAAAAATTTATATTAATATTAGTAAGGGACGCAAAATGACAATGACCCTCATTGACCGGTGACATGTTGGTTATGATTTTAATTCAAAAAACTTGAATTAAAAAATTTGGTTTGAATTTTTTAGTTATGTATTTTGAGCTGAAAATTTTTATAGAGTCTGTACCTGAGGTAGTCTTCACCCCCTTCGGATGTATATACCCTTTCCGTTACACCTTATATAGCGATTAAAAAATAGGCCCTTAAAGAATATACTACCAAATTTTACTCATGCTTATAAATAAAGGAAACTATGAACATATCGGAAGTGCGCGAAGGGGTATTATAAACGAAGGGATGGGCCCTATTTATTTTTATTATGCCAAGTGCCAATCATATTTGTTAGTAGACAAGCAGGCCTGCCTACTTATCGTGACATCACTGTCTTTATCAAAAATATTGACACAAATATATATTTGTACAATTATCAAATAAACATAACATGAAGTTTGTAGGTAGCTTCATGATGTGATTATTTGAGTAGGCAAATTTAGTCCTCATGAAATAATATTCCTATAATAAACTTCCTGCATGCAAAGAGAAGAGAGGTAGAGCGTAGCGGTTATACGCTCAAAGAGCAGCTCGACTGGGGAAGTACCTCCACCTTACAGAATACCGCAGCCAAATAACTTTATGTTGTGTAAAGTTGTGTTCCTGCGTGTGAGTAAGGTCGCCAGAGCTCATTGGGGAGGGGGGAAAGGTCGGTAACGCGTGAGCGATGCTTCGTGTGTTGCAAGCGTCCATATGGCTACGGTAACCGCTGACCATCAGGCGGGCCGTATGCTTGTGTACCGACTAAGTCGTATAAAAAAAAAAAAAAAAATGCAAGTTTTGTATTAGGTGCCGTGATTTAAGGTTCCGGTTGTTACCTAACGTTGTTAATTAAATCCATTTAACAGGATCTTGAACGATTTACAACATGATATATACAGGACTAAGAACAGGAATTTCCTTTCAGTTAGGTTACTTAAACTTTTCATCCTTCATAAAGCCTCTTGTTAGGTACTTTTAAATATAATTAAAATTTACTGCTTATTTGCCGTCTGCATTGTATAAAAAAAAACGTATTACCTATGTCACCGCATTGACGTCACTCACGTAGATAATAAAACATCGTCCTCATACGAACGGGTAGATTTTCTCGAATTGGTAACGTTGTTTTTTAAACATACATAAATACATGTAGGCGAACTATGTATTTTGGGCCTGCAGAAATAGGATTCTTATTGGAGTGTCAGATCTGTAATGACACACTACCGTGGCTATACAGGGCCAATACACATCTTCGTATTTTCCTGAACCAGTATAAATTATGCTGTTTGTGTTATTCGCTTTTTAGCTACCTTTTATTACTTCGAGGTCGTCGAGACAACTTTTCTTGGACGAACACCGCAAAGTCAGCCTCAGCTGTTATTTGGGCCTATTAAAAGCCTAATAAACGAATTTACATTTACGTAGTAATAATAGTTCAATAGCAAAAACGGAATTAGTTAGCTTCGTGCATGTGGATCTTTTTTCAGACATATGGTGCCTCTAAATAACATCAAATCACTTACGATTATGATGATGCCATGGTAATTACCGCTTAGTCGGTCATAAAAACAATAGGGTGTGGTAGTGGCATATTTTAGTGTGCATACAAAAAACATAATGTGCATTTATACTGTACTAACGACCCGCCATGATTTCTGTAATATCTTTATAATTTAACGTATTATACACAAAACATTCCGGAAAAATCTGATGGTAAAAACTGCATCAAAATCTATTAGGTAGTTTAAAAGAACTAAGCGCTCAAATATAGAGTCTTTATTTTCAACAATTTAGAAAGATTAGAGAAGACAAAATATACTTCGCGATGTCAATAAATAAAATAATAAATCGATAAGCGAATTAAATACCAGAAAATGTTGTCATGTCAAATAGCGAACAAAAAACCTGAGTATATTGAATTTTCGAAAAAAGAATATGTGGCCTTATTTTTTTTTAATCTGATTAAATAATGTTTAATTAATATAACCTTCATACAAGTTTATTGGCCATTAGGTATGATCATGGTTGTTTTTGATTCCCGGAAAGTGTTGTTGGCGGGTGTGGTGCGATATTATCTTGGTATAACGAAGGGTGCGGCGCCATCTGTCGGGCAGATGGGGCTGACGTCACGCGAAGCCCCGCCGCAGAGGCTTCCTCGGCACGCGCCACATCCCAGCCCAGCTGACCCATCCTGATTTATTGACCTCCATCACCTACCGTCAAATTATATCTACATTGAGTTCCTTAGCGTGAAAAGTTTATAAATCTTATACCAACAGCAGTGTCTTTAGTGATTGTTATTATTAAAAAAATTATATATCATGCTTCTCACTGCGCTTATGAAATTTTTGCATTAGCCTTTAATTAGTTATGAACGACTAGACCAAGTAAACCAATTTATTTAACTGGTGTTCAAAAATGTGGTGTCCTTCATATTTTGAAGGTTTTTATTTCCTTATCAATCATTAAAAACAATATGATACTAGACTTAAATGATGTGACTGAAATTAACAGTAAAACTCGTGAAGACGCGTAGGCCTATTATTTGGTTAATTCAATAGGTATGCAAACAATAACTTGCCAACTAGCTTTATAGGTCTATGTCAAATGTTTAAGGTTAATAGGTAAATGGAACAATTTTATAGAAAATTATTCAGTATTATTGACCTTGGCTCTGACAGTAAATCGATAGATAATTAATTATTTAATCGATTTCTCAATATATAATTAGGGATCTTGATCACGATTCACTGTTATTACGATATAGTTAAATAGACACAAGATAATGCCGTAATTTACATTTCTACTAAGAAAAATATTAGTAAAAAAAAAATCTTCATTTCAGCATCGGCTATTTTCTGTGTACGCTATTGCAAAAAATCGAAACCGATCCCAAAATTGCAATTTTTTTAAACTTTTTGTGGAATTGTATAATAAATAAATAAATACTTATACCTAAATTGCTAGATTGATGGTGAATTATATTCATTACCAACGTAAGAAGGTCTGTATTATAAAATAAATCGAGATAAAACTCAGATCAAGTTCAAGAATAATTTTAAGGCGATAATAGCTCAGTGGTTGTGACGTCGGATACCGAGGCGAAGGTCCCGGGTTCGAATCCTACAATGAGCTTGGGCTTAGGAAACCATAGCACGGTGGTAGGGTACTTTGTATTAGTACCCACCTGGCTGGCTACCACCCTCAAGTTGAAAATCTGTCGCCAAGCACCTATCTTCTAGGCTTCCCTTCACTTACCATGGTGAGATTGCGGTCAAACACAGGCCTATAAAGCTAACCAACCTTCTAATTAAAATAGCTGTAATTAGCTATTTTAATTAGAAGGATTATCAATTATTATAGGATATTCAATGTTGAAATTAATCTTGTGGACTGATCTGATTGTAGCACCTTAAAATGTACTAAGTACAAGCAATAAATAAATTGAAATTGATTCAAGGTGTTTTATAGGAGGTACCTGCGTCGAGACATAAAATACAATTTACACATAGGTAACAATTTTTTTGCGTTGCACTGAGTTTTCAATAACTTTATGATTAGCATCAGTTTCTTGGAAAAAATATTGTAAGTTTAGTATTTTTTATGAATGTTTATCTTCACCGATGTATCTGAAGCGTTAACCTCAGCAATAGATATAATGGGTGACCTGATAGCACGCGACGATCTCCGCCAGATTAGGTACAAGGGCAGGATGATCACTGTAATTGAAATGAGCGATGTAACTTACATTAGAGGACATGTAGTCTCTTACAGCTGTAGGTCATACCTTATAAAATTACAAAATTAAATAAACACCATAATCAGCACAGTGACAAACGACCTAGAACAGATAATTCTCAAAAAGTAATCTGTAGTAATGACGCTACGAGATTATGATGTTGTTATATAAAAACACTAACCCCCTTACTCATAAAACGTTATTTAACAAATAAGCTGATTAAGTGGTCACCTAAATAACGTCAAATTGTTTGACAATGACAGCAAGGTGACGTTATTTATTTGACCATTTATTCAGTAGATTTAGTTAAATAGCGTTTATGAGTAAGGCCGTAAATGTGATGATAAAAATGCATAAGGTCAGAATGTGCCATGAAAAAACGCAAAAAGCTACGAAACAGCTACGATATAATACAGGAAATATAAAAAAAAAATTGCAAATCGGTGTTTTTCTGTTCCCGTCAAAATGCGCACATTTGATAGAATGAACCGGTTAACTTTTGCTCTACTTTATTAAACTGTCACCGAATGTTTGGTCAGTACCGGGTACTAGATCGCACGACTGGGTTTATGGACGAAAAAATGACTTACAGCTTTTTACACAATAAGGCATTAGCTACGCTTCGTTTTTTGTCATGTTTATAGTAAATAAAAACTAAAAGGAAGTGGTACCTGAGAAATGAATACTATTTAATGACATTCCAAATTTTATAACTAGTCGGTACCTACAATGTAGCTTAGCTTTTCACTAAAGTTGCTATAATAAATAATGTTTGATAACATTGAAATGATGATGATGAAATGACATAAATGATTTTCTGGAAACCGATTGATTGAGTGGTTTTAAAACGACATTTTCATATACATGCGGCGTTTTTTTGTTATATCATCATTAATAAAATCCGCGTACTATTAGGACTATATTTTGACCTCATAGTCCAACCAAAAAAAATATGAACTGCGTAAAAAGAGGCAACAGAGGGCGAACCACAAGCTCTTAAGAGTGCGTATAAGCAAAATAACAATCTTAGAATTGAAATTTACCCAAGTAAATAATATTTAAATGAAAAAAAAAATTATATGGGTATTTTCATTATATACGCGAGGGTTCTATCTGAGCAAAAACATAAAGGAATGAAAATTCCTCGATAGAAAAAAATCACAAAGATACCTCTAATAATAATGAATTTTCGTTTTTATTCGTTCATAGTGTATCTAATTAAGACAAAAATTTGATAAATAATATCACTAACATATCACCTAGGGCTGCTACTAACGATTTTTTAAAATACTCTATACTTTACGAGTTATTTAGATAAGAAGCGATAAGTTCATTTTTGTTCCGCGAAACACGCTATCTCCGTCTCATGCCACGCGAAGATTAGACATAAGTTTGTTTCATCTGACATTGCCATAATTTTCTGGCTTTGTACGCACTCTTAAAACAAGGTTAAAATAGCCTTATTTGACTTTTGTCTTTCTTTGACATCCGACGTCAAAACGGGACAAAAGACAAATAAGGTTATTTTAACCTTGTTTTAAGAGCTTGTGGTAGGCACCCAGGCAACGTAGTCGTCATTTTGTTGCGAGCAAGCATAACTAAACGCCAGAGTGGTATGGACGGCATGCGTTCGAGATTCAATTTCAGCGGAGCTACCGGAGCCCGCGGCTAACTTCGACACGCTTGTATTACTCACGCACTTTAATGAGGTGAATTAAAAAGAAAGCGTATTTTTAATGTTACCTTATTAACCGAGAGACCCGTTCTGAAGTCAAAACATATCCAATTGCAGTGCGAGAGTTGGAATACAAAATAGCATAGTTCTTTTTTTAATGCATGTTGTTGTAGTAGAGTCGTTTTGCTTTTACCACTTTAGATAAAACTAGAGGTTACTAGAGTAAAGTACTAATATGAAAAACTTTCATAGACCCCTAAAAAATACATCAATCATATAAATGTATGAGAGCTACATGTGAAATTATATCTTACTAGCTGTTCCCCGCGGTTTCACCCACGATCCCGGGATGAAAGTAGTCTATTATATGTACCTACTCGGGGATAATGTAGCTTCTTATTGGTGACAGATTTTTTCGAATCCGAATGGTAGTTCCAGAGATTGAGACAAAATAAATATGTAAAAATGTAAAATGATAAACATTCTGGAAGGGACCAGTCCTCACAACGCAGGGAATCCTAGTGTGGGGACTCTTCTTCTCATGCGTGTACTTTTGACAGAGAGGTCGTGGTCGTCACGACGTGTGATTTGTGGCGCGCTTCACAACACGCCGCACTCACTTCACAACACGGTGCAGTCGTTGATGGGACCGCCTATTGCTGCCTTAACTTGGTCGGTCCATCGCATGGGTGATCTTCCACGTGCTCTGGTGCCTTCTACTTTACCCTGCACCACCAATCGCTCTATGGAAACATCTCCGCGCCGCGACACGTGTCCAAAGAAAATAAGGATGCGAGACTGCACTACGGAGGATAGACGCTGTTTAATACCGAGGTCCTGGAGTATGGACTTATTTGTACGGAATTCTGTCCAAGATATACCCAGCATTCTTCTCCAGCACCACATTTCGAGAGCGTCTATTTTCTTCTTCTCACTTTTCCAGTGTGGGGACAGGAGACCGCAATATCTAACATTAAAAGTTATTTTGAAACAAATAAATATTGAGATGAGCCCGTTTAAACGAACAAACAAAAAAACTCTTTCGCTTTATTATATTAGTACTAGCTGCCTTCGTGAACTTCGTTCGCGTGGTGCTACCCTACCCTGTGGTGCATGGAAGTAGCTATCACGGGTAAAATTAGCTTACGAAATGATCTATATGCCCGGTTTGGCAATAAAAAAAACTAACCATTGATAAGTAAAACGATTCTTTTTTGTTTATATTAATCAATTATACGAAAAAGTAAAAGTCAAAAGAGTGAGCAATTGTAATTTTTTTTATTTTTAAATGATTATAAACACAATATTTAATTTTGTGGTTAGATATGCTGTCTATTACGCCACAGCCTGTATATAAATCATGAAATTATAAAAAAAGTTAAAATTATTGTTTGTAGAACCAGTCGTAATGAATTATTAGACAAATAATGCGAGTGCTTTTATGAAAAATATTTATTTAACAAACAATCTGCCCCCTCCTATTTGCGCCGAGGGCTGTTAGTGGTAAGCAAACAAAGATCAAAGAATCGAAGTGCTTACTCAACTACAAAGTGTAGATTTGTCGTTCAAGTGTTCATTTGGATAATTATTATCACTCAAAGCCTTTAATGGTGGAGAAAATCAAAAACACCCATTATTATGTATAACTTTAGTTATTTAAGAGTTTATTTTCTTATAATTTGAAAACAGGTGTAAGTTATACTGGGATATTTAGGATTACTATTGTTTTCTGCACGGAAAAGAGGTTTTCTACCTAAGGGTAATATTTCCTTTTCAGGATTTCCCTAACGTGGAGTAAATTGTTTACCTACTTTTGCCTAATCAAAAGGTGGGTCTACGCTAGGCGAGCCGAGCACGAGCCGAGCACATTGGAGTACGAATTCGCGTAGCATATCTTATTAATAACCATGTGTTTTGTGTATTGAGTGAAACCCCTAAACTTTAGTCTCTGGTCGGTTAGAATGTTAGCCACGGTCTGGTTTGAGTTGTTTGCCAAATATATTATATCGTTATTGACACAGCGCGATCATTAATACAGACGAAGGGCCCACTTATTAATTTTAATAAGTAGGGTGACTCGCGTTTTGAAGGGGCGACGACAGTCTGCTGCGTTTGTTTTATTAGTTTTGATTTTATGGTTAAGTAAGTACTTAATTTAGTTGTCCAACGATCGAAATTATACCAGTCAGTAAACGCCTGAAATATATTTTCAGCAATCATGTTATGGGAAACACGTTGTCATTTAGGTACTGCAGGTTCTGTATCTTTACATCTATTGATGAGCAAATTTTCTATTTTAAACAAGGATTTTTGGATCCTGGAGTGGTAGTCCATGAAGACTCTAATATCAACGGGATTTATATTTAAACTAGGATTTTATTTAGGATAGTGGTTTGACTAATGGTTAAAGATTAACGTCATGGGGAAATAGTGAAGAAATAAGATGTATTTATTTATTTAACCAGCCAAACATGTTTCTTGTCAACTCACAAGTCGCCAAAAGGCATATTGTATTGAATATATATTATTTTGTAAGTGAACATTATGCAAAAGATAAATGAGGAATAAAAGTTCTAAAAACGGGAAATTAGAATTGAAAAATTTAAAACGAAAAAGGCCCATCAACTAGACGAGTTAACTGACAAAGGAAACTGTTATGGCGGGACGACCCCAGCTGCTAGAGTACCATAAAAGTGTTTCGGCGGCGGAGCGTGCCGCCCGCGGCGCATCTCTAAATTGCATTTTAACCTAATTACAGAATGATATAATTTTTCGGTTCCCTTATAATTAGATAAGGCTGACATTATCAAATTAAAACACTGTTTGGGTTCGGTCGCTCCTCGAAAGTACGTCGATACAATTATTCATTCTAATATTATTATGCCTTTTTTAACTCATTTAAACCTTGAATAGATTAGATGGGTCAAAAAAAAAGGCTAGGTTGGGTTTATTTAACCTAAGAGAGGTAGGGAAAACCAAGCATTCATTAATCACAATATCTCAGAAACTAAAGAGCCTATTATACATATACTTTATATTTGGCAAGTGTATAGGGTGTACGTATCCGCTATGGTAGGATTTTACAAAATTCGTATGAATCTTTTTTGCAGGAAGGTATTGGAATACGAAACATAATTGACATTCTTAGTAGAAGTTGGACCAAGTGCTGCCCAGAGTGAACAGTCTGTAAACCAAAGCGCTTGAAAATCTATCCGAAGTCATGAGTAACCATGATTTGTTCTTGAAAACACTTCTTATTTCCAAGAAATTGACTCAGTAATTAATGATAGTCATTAATTTTATCATTGACGGATGAATTACATGATTTCATCAGTAGACAAAAAAGAAAATAAATATTTTGTACTCTTAACAGTGCCTATATTTATGTAAGTAGTTATATATAATATACTAGTCGTATTTATCGTCATTTAATTTACAATTGTATCTAGGAAAAAAGCCGGGCGCCTATCAACGTCTTGGTGCCTAGCCTACTCTCAAAACCAGACTAGGCACATGATATGCACACAGCAGCTAATTGTTCTCCAACCCGCGTGAAACATGAACAGCAATAGTGTCTTATGGAATCTACCTTACGCATTGTTGGGGCTTACATTTTTTGATATAAACAACCCTGCAGTGCTGCGAGTTCGGTGTGCTACGCATGAAGACGACGTATTGGAATCTGTTACATGTTAATGTGATTTATAAAAATAAAATATGGCTACCAGTTTAGGCGCTATACCTATGGGGCATCACTTACGTTCCCATTAATGGTCGATTCCTATAATTTACAGACCGTTATCGGTTAAAATTAAGACTGTTATATCTTTACTAATAATGAAGCGAAGACCTCAAAGCTTGCATAGCAGACCCTCCCATATGGAAGTAGCTGTCACAGGTAAAATTAGCCTGCGAAATGATCTATATGCCCAGTTTGGCAATAACAAAACCTATCATTGGTAAGCAAAACGATTCGTTTTTGTTTATAGAAACCGGGCGTAAGTCGAGCTGCTCTTTGAGCGAAAAAACGATATGGTAGAGCAGAGCGATCTGCTCTTACTTAAATCTGTAACGAATGTTACCAGACGAATGAAGTCTTGAGATTAATGATATACATTATCTACTCGTGCTTAGGTTTAAATTAAGTTAATAAGGATTTTGATAATACAATGTTCCGATTTATATGGTTGACATCTGTATTATCTACATACAAAATATTATGCGAACTTGTCCTTTTAATTTTATAGTTAGTAATTGCTTATCCAAGGTCGTGATTTATATCAAGAGGCTTAATTTTTCTAAATACTCAACATACATTTGAGCACAATCTGTGGAAAAAGATGACGTGGCCGAAGGTAATCACATAGAGTATAGAAGGGATACAAATGACTGTCTAATAAGAAGCAAATTGAAATAGTATTTCAATGGTAAATATTTGATCATATCATGATGGGAACAAGCGACTATTCAATCCTGTAGCAGTTTCCCACAGTAACCTGACACCTTAGAGAGTAGATGATACAATGCAGCGCCCGCGCTGGCACGCGTACGAGAGCACACCCACAGATCGAGAGATGAAAATTATGGGACAATACCAATTCCTAATAGAGATCGGGCATAGTAAATATTGAATTAAGTGGCAAGACAATGGAAATTTGTGAATGAATAGGAAACGTAGGTATAGCGTTAAACTTAATTATATTAATTTCAATATTCAATATGAATTCAAGTTTATAATATAGTGTAGTCATATATAATTGTAATAAATATTATTGTTTATTGTGGTCGCTAATGACCGTATATATTAAGAAAAAACCTAAAATAACAATGTAAAAAAAATCGTAATTTCTTTTCACGCACTAAAAATCGAAAAAAAGAAACATTACGCGTCCGTGGGGCGACATATTTTTCCTGAAACAATCTAGGGAACTTGCAACGCTAGAGTGAATACATTTCTTCTGGATAAGCGTGCTCCATCTTATAGACTTCGTCATCCTCCTTTATGGCCCGGTCAGTGGCCAAATATAAGTCCATTTATTAATAATAAAAAAAACAAGGAATTTATTATCAACCTCCGTATATCTCGTATAATAGATACAGTAATTACAATTGCGATTATTTGAAAATTTATGAAAATCTTCAAAATAGGTAAAAACTGTATACCTACCTACTTTTTATCTCAAAATAAGGATATTTTTGGTCTGGAAACCTTCGAAACTGTTAAAGGAAGTCAGTTTTTGGATAAAGAACGTCCGTATACAAATAGAGGGTAACTCAAGGAAGCACTAACACTTCCCGTATTTACGACTGGGTACTCGCATGTCGCATCCGATGAGCAGATTTGCGAAAGGGAAAGAAGCTCGAGAAATGCTTGCAATGGAACTCCGTAACCGTCAATTACCACGGGAGGCGCACGCGCCGATGCCCAGGGGAGCCCGCACGCGACCACCCTCAGCAATTTATGAAACAAAACACGACCGGCTGGATTGGGAATAAGCTATTTATAATTCTCAAAAATATTTTTATGGCATGCAGAATCCTATATGAAATATAGCAATAGATACATTATATGTATGGCATTCATATGTACCTACGTAAAAATAACGGGTCAGTAGACATTTGTAGAGTTAGATCACTTGTACATATAAATAGTAGGCCGACTTACGAACTGGTGGTAATTTCAGTAGCTTTGACCTTCATAAGTGCCCTATTAGAGCCTAAATTGAATAAATGACTTTGACTTTGACTTTGATGGTATAATATAAGTGGATCAGAAATCGGAATGCGTATTATAAGGCGCCGATCCCGCAGAGCGAGTTCTAGAGCTCTGCGTTCCGCGGTCACTCCATCCACATCCAGCGCCTTTAAAAGTAAAAAACGTGTAGGTATGATGTGTGATCGGTTGCGAATATTGCAGAACTCTAGAACTCCAGACTGCCTGTGCGTGCACAAAAATGAATACCGAACGCAGAACTCGGAACTCAGAACTCTAGAACTCGCTAAGTGAGCAAATCGTGATGAAAAAATAACAAGATGAAAAGCAATAATTAGCACCGGTTTATGGATAATGAATTAGTACATTACCGAACAAATAAACTACTTTGAAAAATTGATCCAAAACAACTTTCAGGGACTTTCAGGGGTTTGACTACATTAAAAAATCAGCACGTTTAAAACATCTCTTATAAGAAAAGAAACAGTGCTATTTCAAGTTGTCACTTTGTTTCCATCTGATAGTAAGAGAGGGTCAATATAATGTTTATTATTATGTAATGTCAGATAAATCCCACCAAAAACATTTTCATGTAAAATATGACTCGCACTGTCAAAAAGTTATCAGATCTCATGTAGAGCCAAGCTTATAACTCTACAAGCCCTAACTTCACAAACTCTACACCTTAGTCAAAATATGTGTTAACATTTTACATGAAAATGTTTTTGGTGGGATTTCACTTCTTTTTGTAAGTTGCTTATGACAACTTTTTTTTTGGTAAAAGTTCCAATTTTGATTTTTTTTTGTTGTTTGTGTAGAGTTTTGATGATCATCAGTGAGTCAGTGACGAAGTTGGCGTTTTTTAGATATCAATAAAATCCAAAGCTATGTTATTGAAACTTAATACGTTTAATAAGTTCACTATTGGCATCATATACCGCGAATTTTGTTTATCTGGTATAATCCAAACCCAAGTTATGAGAGGTCAAAAAAACGACGAAGCGCTTCAAGAAAAGGTAGGTAGTGGCCTTGCGCTTCGCTTGGCTCGTCTTGGCGGAGGGAACTCCCGTGCCCCCAGATTCAGCTCGGCGAACGTAGTACCGTAGTACTTTTTTCTTTGGTTCATAATAACATCTAGTGGTGATTTTCAGTTTGTTATAAGGTACATATTCAATGAAACTGATTTATTCAATTACTAGTTGCGGCCCGCGGTTTCGCCCGCGTACCCAAGGGATATCCTATAAGAAAATTTAAGAAAGCGGTAGGCAGTTAAGTTTTCTTAAATTTTATAATTTTCTACGCAACTTTCGTAATTTTTTCCATAAGAACCTTCTCCAGTATTAGAAAACTTTAAAAAAAATTAATGAAATCGGTAAACACGTTCTCAAGTTAAGAGGAAAGGATGGCTGCAAGAAATTTGAAAAATAGGTATTTAACAAATCTATTGCTGTCGCGCTGTTGCTGGGATATAAATGTATGAGGGACGATAGAGATTAAGGCGATGATAGCTCAGTGGTAGTGTCGTCGGATACCGAGACGAAGGTCCCGGGTTCGAATCCTACAATGAGCTTGAGCTTTCGGTGAAGGAAAACATCGTGAGGAAACCATAGCACGGTGGTAGGGTACTTTGTAGTACCCGTCTGGCTGGCTACCACCCTCAAGTTGAAAATCTGTCGCCAAGCACCTTTCGGTGTGTTCCGACAGCTGCACTTGAGAGCCAGCTCCTTCTAGGCTTTGTGTGCTTACCACCTTCGGCCGCATCATCACTTACCATGGTGAGATTGCGGTCAAACACAAGCCTATAAACAGTAAAAAAAAAAAAAAAAAAAAAAAGAGACAACTGCAGCTTGGATCGATTATACCTATTTTAAATAGACGAAATCGCTATTTCGTAATCCCCAGTTTCCTCCTCCAATACTGGATCCTTTTTTTTTCAAGAATAAGAATAAGAAGGGCTTTGGCTATGTCTGTCGGTTTTCCTTTTATTTTATACAGTATATGTATTTCGCATGGTAACGCAAACTTCGCGAGAAGGCTACACCTAATGCCACTAATCAAATTGTGAAAGTCATTCACCTCGCTAATGATCGGTTATATAAATTGTCATTTTCGAGCGCGCAAAGTATTGTGAACACCGCGATTTAAACGCGCGATAACGTTGTGCCTACGTAGTATGCCGCTGACTGCAGGCGAATATCGCCATAAGACACCGTTTCTAGTTTTATTTACATTGCTACTTTTAGTGAAAGTAATGAATTAATAACTTATTTATTTTAAATCTTTTTGGGTTAGGTAAGAATAACGATTATGAACAGTCTAAAGTAAAAAAAACTGACGAAAAATTCCAACATGGGGGGGGGGTCCAGAATCATGTCCTGGACCCATGGTATCCGTTTGTGCGGCGATGTCCCTTACACGCTGTATATTCGTCAAATTTGTTTGCTGGACGTCTGATAAGGGCAGTAAAAATGGTCAGTTTTGTGATTTTAGAAGGCTGCTAATTCTTATAATTATAATTTATGTAGAAAAACATAACCGAGGGACACACAGTGGTACCTACAGATTGCATGGTATAATAAATCATTGCTATAGTGTCATTATCCATAGAGGAAACTGAGGATTACGTTTGTATGGAAAAAACGCCACCAGTATTTCCTCTTAAGGCGTGACCAAGCGAAATAGGGATTCATTTTTATATATAGAGATAAAAAAAAATGGGATAAGAAAATTAAGTTCAACTGTGTTGAATATTTTAGTAGTTAGTCTCTAGAATTTTCTAGGAAGGTACTAAATAATTGGTAATTATCACATACAATACGAAAATCTAGTTAAATATAAACCATAAAATATTCTAATGTATTTTCTTCAAGATACTTTCATTATTTTAGTTGTAGCTTTTGTAACCCGAAAGTACATATTTTTATAATGTCACCAACATTAACACAACTTCAAAGATACAAGGAGTTTGAATCAGAATATGACCCACTGGCCAAAAGCGTTGGCGATGGCAAGTTGAAATTGAATTAGCTAAGACCCACGTCGCACGTTTCATAACACGTAACCTTGTAACCTGGACCCTGCGGAGTCGTCGAGGGTGGAAGGAGTGACGCTAAGCCGTGATTTATGCCATCGTAAAGTTGCACACGCCTGTGCCCTAGCGTTCACTTGTATAATTTATTGTAAGCGCAACGCAACACTTCGCGCAGGTCACGCTTGACCACGGCCTAGACCGGATTGTAGGTACCTGTGGATTTATGGGTGCCTATTTATAAGACTGGAATATTTGCTGATGTGGTTAAATGTAGGAAAGAGCTGCGGATTTAACCGCGTAAGTAGATACAATACCAAATAACATTGTACCTATTGATATGGATATTATGAACTTATACCACCAATTTTGGTCACCAATTCATGTGATGATTACGTAGTGTGAAAGACAATAAAGGAGTAAAATATGCTTATTTAGAAATATATGAAGGGAATTCAAGAAAACAAAAAGAGTTGAACGGTTAAGTCACAGTTTTACTAACATAAATAATGTGGTTAAGTAAACAAAAGGTGATAAAAATGGAATAAAACTAATATAACTAATAACACTATAATCTATTTCATCTCTGCGCCCACACACGCTACGAAGATGCTACGCGGCTCCGCTACAGATATCTACGAATTCCTAAAGAAATTGCGTTCGATGATATTCACTTCCTGATACTCTGAGACATATTACCGAGTTTTCGTGATTGATGGATGTTTTTTTTTCACACAGACACACTTATTGGTGTGTTTTGTATAGAGCCTTGTTTACAATATTTCTGCTGTGTTCTGTATATACAACAAAGTTTTCGCTTATATTTCGTCATGATTTTCATATTCTTATCGAAGAAACTAGATTGAGGAATCTACAACCATAGTCGTTTGTTGAAAAAATTATGCTGAATAAAAAGCGAAGCAGGCAGAAGCGCTCATCTGTAAACACTTGAGCCATGCAGTGTTCAATATCGTCGAGAAATTCTGCTAAAATTCTGTTTTACAATCGATCGATGGGTGTGAACGGTGTTCTTGTGGATTGGTCGATGGGCGTGGTGGCTGTTATCATCGGTGTCGTGTGGACCAATAGTAGGAGAGTGGTGATAAGAGGGTTGGGGTTGCGCGGCGGGGTGGCGGCAGTGCGCCGGACGGAGCGGCCCGGGGCGGCCGCGCGAACCATGCTGGGTGCCATGATGTACCCGGGCGCCGAGGACGCCGACCTCGAGGACATGCGCGTGCCGCCGATACAGCTCGAACACCTCCCTGAAGTGTTCCTATGTACGTAGTTATGTGTGCGTGTGTTTTATAACAACCATTGGATACGTGTGCCGTGATTTTCAGTGTGCCTTAATTGATTTGTTACACACTCGTTATAGACATGACTTTTACCATTAAACTAAATTATGGGAAAAAACTAACCAACTAAGTTATTGTTATTGCTTACCACAACCAATCTTGCGGCCAGAAAAACTGATAAATATTCAAATTAACATAGAGAAATATTTCATAGAACTTTTGTAGATACCTACAAACCCACCCTGGCTATATAGCCGTATGATATTGTTAGGTAATTAAAATAAAATTCAATTCTCACCTTCAGGATTCTAGCTTAAAATACGACATAAATATACAATGAGAAAACATGGGAATATATATGAAACATTTTCAGTTTATCAGTTATGAAGTTATAAAAGTGTGTTCACCTAAGTGTATATGTTGCAGCCAGTATCCCAAAGTGCGGGGGCTGCCACGAGATGATAGTGGACCGGTACGTGCTGAAGGTGTCTGACCGGACCTGGCACGCAGGATGCCTGCGCTGCGTCGAGTGCCGTGCCATGCTCTCAGGGAAGTGCTTCGCGAGGAATAACCAGCTGTATTGCACTGATGACTTCTTCAAGTAAGCATCTTAATTTGCAACTCCCACGTTTTCCAGGATCCTCTATTTTACCTGAAACTGAATTTTAAGATAATAACCCCAGCTGTTAAGGCTGCGCTTTCATTGATCAGTCAGTCTGACAAGTCGTTTTATATGTACCTATAGATAGATAGTTTATAAAATAACGGATTAAAATCACACGCTTAATTTAAAATGGCAATTTTCATAGTCTCGTAGACACACACATAAACAAAGAATCATATGTAGATATTTTATTGTGCAATGAGTTATGGGACGAGACGAGATATTTTTAAATTTATTATGGTACTATTTGCTGAACAGAAAAATCTATTGATTCTATATAAACAAGCAACTTTTGAAGAATAATAAAATATTACACATTGGCTGTAAAACATTACTAGCCTACACATAATAATAATAATATTTATTACACATACATCTGTGAACGTTGGCATGGTACAAAATTAGAGCATCGCTATGAAGAATCGTCCATTATTACCATCGTCATGTGAACAGGTGCTGTTTGTGGGGACTGCAATGGTCTGCTTAAGTTTGCTATTTACTTATGAAATATCGATCCAGCCTCTTTTGTAGTTTTGCCGCCGGGGCACGCAATTGTTGTCAGTGTGATTAGAATGTAAATATTTTGTAATGAATCTAAACTTGTTATGAAAAGAGCTGAGTATATTGCCGGCTCTTCTCAGCAATTGCAACCTTCCGAACCGATGTAGAATCAGTGCCTGCGAAGGTCTATTTGAAATAAACGATTAAATTATCAGTGTCTGCCTTACAACCTAAACTACTACTACTCATTTATTAAATGTTCATTGAGTTTACCTAATTTCTAAATTATAAATAGGTTAGAATTAGGTATATACTATATAATTTTGCCCGTTTATGTTTTCAGTACGACTTGAATATTTTATGGTTTAGAAGGTTTTAGCCTCAGTTCAGATGGGTCTACGCCCTTATGTATATAAACCAGCGAGCGTTGATCGATCATCGATCCCTGTACGGTATAGCGCAGACGACGGACTTTACTCTGCGGCACACAAAAAGTCTGTGTGAAAACAAAGGGTTGTGCTCCTGACTTTTTGCGCGTCGTGTGGGTTACTGCTTAGAATTGTATAGGTTCTATTTTCACAGACTAAAAAATCTGCGCTGCACCTAACTTGTAAAAAAGCGTCTGTCATAACAAATCAAATTAACCATTAAATAATACCTACTTAACCCGTTGATAATGTTGTTGTGATTGCGGCTGTTGTCCCAGGCGGTTCGGCACCAAGTGCGCTGGCTGCGGGCAGGGCATCCCGCCGACGCAGGTGGTGCGCCGAGCGCAGTCCCACGTCTACCACTTGCGTTGCTTCGCGTGTGCTGCCTGTGCGCGGACCCTCAATACTGGCGACGAGTTCTATCTCATGGAAGACGGGAAACTTGTCTGCAAGCCGGACTATGAAGCTGCTAGAGCGAAAGGTTGGTTGTTATTTGTTGCTTGATATTGTTTTATAGCAGGCAAGCATGGCATGTGTGAATTAATAATAATAATATTCTTTTCAACACACTCGCTCGTAAAGTGTCATTTATTGCAAAATACAAGTATGTGTTTTTCGAAAAACGTCGTATGACACGCGTGTGCATTGATTATATTATATTAGTATTACACTCTCGGCTCATTTATCACGTTCGCCTTCGGCTACCGCCTGGAGTGTTAATTGCACACATGTATCATAATGTACTATTATTAGACCACATTACATACACCAATTAATTTTATGCAATTGTTAAAATGTTGCCGTTCGTTTAAATTTCTTTCACCTGATTTACGGTCCCTAAAAAGCAAAGCAAAGACCCTGTTACATATACAACCTTAGCCTTTGGCATATCTGTTTATCAGTCCATACTGTATTTTATACCGTATAAATAAGTAGCCAGATGAAGTTTAAAATTTCTCAAAAATATATTGATATCTTGGAAAATAACAGTTTCCGGCCATATTCTTGTGTTTCTTTGGGGAAATAAAAAATATGACATATTGCATACATACCTAATTATTTTGAAGCCGTGGGCATTACCTACTTGCAAGGGTGGATGTACTCATCACTATAAACAACTTTCTCTATTAGACCAACACAAAAAAATTGCTGTTCCTTACAATACTCGACCCAAATCTATGCAGCAGGTTATATTTCGGTTCTTTTATATATTACTACGTCAATTCGGTAATTGTAATAGATGCGTCGTGTACAGGCGGCGAGGGTTCCCTGGACGGAGACGCAGCGAGCAAACGGCCGCGAACCACCATCACCGCCAAGCAGCTGGAGACGCTGAAGAGTGCCTACAGCAGCAGCCCCAAGCCAGCCCGGCACGTCCGGGAACAGCTCGCGCATGATACCGGCCTCGACATGCGAGTCGTGCAAGTCTGGTTCCAGAATAGGTGAGCTCATAATAAAACCTCCTTAATTTAAAAATATTAACATTAAAACAAAATGTCTGCTATTGTGTTCGTAGGATACAGTAGAATAGTAGCAGATTGTTTGTACTAAATTGGTTATAATAAATCAATGGCATAACATATCCTATAAATAAAACTAAAAACGTTTTTTTTTTAAACTAGCCTTTCCCCGCCGTTTCATTTTGTTCGTTCATAAAAAGTTAAAAACGCGAGTGCTAATTGACCCATAAACTATGTCTATACAAAAAATCACGTCGATCGGTTGATTCATTTCTGTGTGATATAAGGACAAACGAACATACAAAAAAAAACACACTTTCTCATTTGGAATATTAAATTATTAGGGACGTAAAAATAAAATATACTTGATACTAGCTAAAATATTGGTAGAAAATTGGTTTACCTACGTTACTGTTTAAAACGGAAGACTCATAAACATTATTGTAAGTGCCGAGGAACTTTAATTTACGTAGCTTTTCAATTTTGTATGCCTAAGTTGACATGTATTCAACAGCTACGACCGTACAAAATAAAGCGTAACATTCGATATGATATCTGTAATCAATTTTCCTTGCATAGGACTAGCTACTCATATAAGTCGAATGAACAAAGCGAGACAACCTGCCAAGAATAATTTCGAAATGGTTAGTAAGTTAACAAGACGTAAACTGAGATTAGAGATTTTATGGCAACATAGAGCTAAACGTAAAATCTTCATATTTACTTGTTTTTATGACAAAATATTGTTTTCTTAATTCAAACTTATTTGGATTTGGCCAAAAAGGAATTGAATATACATTTCTGATTTTCCCATATTTCTTTGAAGAACTCATCTTTACCAGATTTTTAGAATACAATCTTTGGATAAGCTAGCAATGTCTACCTCACAATTTCGCTTCGTTATAGTTATGTCAGCGTTGACTCACTCCCATATTTTTAGCCGACTGATCCGGAAGGAGGGTCGGAGATAAACGAATATTACAAAAAAAATACATACTTAGGTTATTGGTTTGTCCCCGCCTGCAATACCTTATAAAATTCAAGTTATATTCAAAATTCTATAGATTAAAGAGCTTGTTTTTCTCTTTTCAGTTATTTTTTGTTTTACGCAGTCGGGTTTTTTTGTTTCATTTAATAATTTATTTCAGAACAAGATATGAATTTAAAATACATATTCAGTAGGCAAACAAATTGTCAAAGCGCAACAAAAGTGCAGACAGACACAACTCTATAGGCTCTTCTTTGTCGTATATTTTATTATATCGATGACCTTTCCATACAAAGATACGGCCTTTGGTCATTGTGCTGTGTCAGTTCAGTATGCAGCCATAGTTGTTTGTGGTCGTTTGTTAAATATTTGTAAGCATAGTCGCGGAACTATGTTGTGTCGCGCGCGAATGGCTACAGTCACGGCAGCGGTCACGCCCTGCGCGCTGGCCTCGCCTCGTAAACCTGAACGCGATACCACAATGCTCGACTTCTTTACTTTATGTGCAATATAAAAGCTATATCTAGATTTAGCAAAAATTAACGTTCATTTGCGTACGGTCACAGAAGTACCTTTTTAAGGTTCCGAACCAAAAGGGTAAAATGGATATGGTAAATGGATTATGGTGCCACTCCGTCCATCTGTCACAGCAGTATATTTCTGAAACCACATTTCCTATTGATTTGAAATTGTGTTTTTGCTTAGATTTTTTTTTTATACCACTTAGGTGGCAAACAAGCATACGGCCCGCCTGATAGTAAGCAGTTACCGTAGCATATGGACGCTTGCAACACCATAATTATTGCAACCATAACAATCTTATTGCAAATGAAAAATTTTCAAATTATATTTTAAGTTTCTTTGAAAAAGGGGCTGAGAGTTAAGTGAGTAATGAGTATCATATGAAAGAACTTAATTTGTAAATAAATTCATAAAAAGTTTTTTATTTTATTTTTTGTGTTGATGTTGCGTAGTTTTTGACTTATGATGAAAATGGTAAAAAAAAAGTTTCCCTTATCTCCAAAGTTCGCAAAGCCAATAATATGAAATATATACAATAGATAGACATTGATGTAAATATTACAGGAAAAATGGATTGATGTTTCTAACTAAAGGTACCTAAGACGAGATCATAGATTAAAGATATGCGGACGAGATCATAGATTAAAGATATGCGAATTTCTTTGGACGAGATAAACAATGTAAAACTTTCAATTTTTATTTAAAGAAATTATGTTGACAGCTGCTTTACCGACCGCTTTAGAGATCGGTTGTTTACATATTTTGTCTTCTCTGGCTTTAGTATAGCACAGTTTTTGCGACATCATTAAAATTCCTTCACAAACAAACTTAGTTATGCGGTCCGGTTTATTTGTTAGGCGATTCTATCTCGGTAAATTGATTACAATAATTAAAAAAAGATGATTGTATACGGAACTAATGTTTACTCGGACGGCAGCGCCATCTATCAATAAATTACACGTCTAAATAACGTCGGAAGATCAGAGTCAGACTCCGGTTTTTATTTATTTAAAACAGGTTGGTAGATCAAGAAATATTCATATTAAGTCTCAAGGGTTGGTAAAAAACACCTATAATAACTTCCTAATAACATATTACGTTGTTATTTATAAATAAAACGATGTTTTTGGGAATATTATTTTATTTATTGCATGTCATACCTTTTCAATAACTGAACGAATTTAGATAAAACGTTATACAATGATACGTAAAATATTAATACTTACTTTGCATGGAGACTTTTATCATTCAGATAACATTAGTTCACCGGAGAATCACTAAGAAAAGTACTAAAATGACACAAAACGATGAATTAATGTTTTTATACATAATAACCTTAATTTTATCATTCATATAACCTGTATTAGGACCATTATTTCATTACACACACTCCATAAAAAAAAAACATAAATGCTTGAAACTTTTTTGTTTCAAGCCTCAAAGTTATAAGAAAATATTTAAAATTTTTAAAAGATTCTTTATCCTTATAAGATTTTTTTAATTTTTATTATCTGTCTGGACAAGGTACTAAACTTTCACTTGTGCCTATTCATCTGTTCAATATAAATTTTTATTTCATTCATATATTTTAGTAATATTTCTCACGAGTTTCACCTTTATTGAAGGTGCAGGGGGGTATTACAAAGTAGGTACCTTAATTTGATCTATCACGAAAAAGATTTCAAAACAGTGACTTTAAGAAAATCGATAATTTAAACGATCAATGGAATTTTCTTTTGTAAGTGATATACAATTACATCTGAATATGAATTTACATTCAAGACTGTCTCGTACGAACCTGTAAAGGTACTTATAGCAGAAATAGTGACCAACCCGTGGGACAGTTACTTTATAAGAAGTAAGCAATTGTGTGTATTGTTTCAATAATCCGACACAGCTATATCGCAGCACGCGCCCTCCCGGAGGACTGGGCGGAGGCACTTTAATTAATCAAGCGCTTTGCTGAAAGCCCGAGCGACTCCCCGCCGCGTACACATGCAAATCGTGCCATGGGGTGTTTTGTTTATACAACATATAGACGATTATTTGTTTAAAATTGAAGTCATCGAAGCGTTCAACATTCGTTTGTTATTTCAAAACCCAACAACTGTTCATCACGAGAAAAATACCTTCAGCTACCTTCCAGGATACCTCTTAATGTCAAGAAATAAGGCAATAAATTTCCTCTGTAGCTTTGACATCAAATTACATAAGTGGATAGACAAGTGTTTAATGTTATGTCTGATTATAGTAAAAAGATGATAGCAAAGGATTATCAGTATAATATTTAATTTGTACTATCTACTTATGCTTTCGAAAGTTCACTGCAGTCTGAAACTGAATTTTCTACTTTACCAAATTTTCTTCTGGTTTACTTAATTGCGG
>OX596246.1:11598700-11650324 GCA_951394255.1 Polyploca ridens | reverse complement strand
CGCCCCTACACGCGCCCTACCCGCCCGCGCCGCTTGCGCTCGCGCAGCCGCTTGAGCTTGTCGTCAAACGAGAGCTGTGACTACACACTTGTAAAGACATTGAAATAGTAGGTATATCTAAGTGTCCATTGTAACTTTCCTACGCAACACTGCAAAGTAATTGTAACACGATGCTACCATCTGAATTACCTGTTTTGTTTAATTTTGCAGATTGTTCCATTATGTATAAATTTTAACATTACGTTTTAAGCAACTTTTTTCTTTGGTAAGAAACTGGAAAGTTTACGCGATTGAAATGTACATAAATTAAAAATTCGACTGGTTCGAGCACAACGTTGTATGTTTTTGGAAGCCTTAATCGTAGCAAGGTATAATGTGTAAATAAATTATTAGGTAATTATAATATCACTTTTATGAATGTTAATTTGATAAGAGTACCTACTTACCTAAGAGTGTATAAATAATGATACAATTATTTAAAAAAGAACGAGTTACATACATTAGGTTTAATATAATTATTTTATTTATTTAATATCATAACATTCCACAGAATTTATCACAATATTGTACATAGAATGTATGTAATTAATGTAAGTAAAATAGCTCATATAGGCAAGTCCATAGTGATTATAATACTTTGTGCAAAAAATCTAGTCGACAGATGAATGGTACCTATCTATATAAATAATTATACATCTAATTACAAAGAAGTTTTATTTACATCTTAAATCTGAAGTCAAGTTTACAGTTCCGTAGTAGCCACTCCCCAATATTGTTGCATGCGGCCTTCAAGATCTAATGAATCTTGAGAATGTGCTGCTTTTTCTTGTATCACAGCAAAATCGTATTCTAAATGGTAAGGCATAAGTCGCTGTAGTGAACCAAAATATGCTGCGTTTGGGCCTCCGTTCGGCATTCTTCCAGATCCAAAACGAAAGTCTGGTTTTAAAGCTGTACCAAACGATCTCGCGCTCCCAAAATGTTTTGATAAGAACGGAACACCTTTAGACTGTTTTCCGGATATATGTAATTGAGGACTGCTACCGGATAATCCTTTTAAATTTCTCAAACTGCTCACGTTTGATTTTATGCCCTTGGAAAGGTTATCGAGCTCCTTATCAAAAAGCATTTGTGTATTTTGTTCTAGCATATACTCCCAACACTTGAATTGTTCTTCGGGATTAGAATTTTCCTCATTTGCTGTATCGTCTTCTTTATCTTCTTCGACGCGTACACGTATTGCACGAGCAACTCCACCGCGACAACTTCTACGTTCTGATGCTTTAGCTTGTGAACGCACACTAGCGTAATGTTGATGACTTATTGCTTCGCTGGGTGGTCGGTCACTCTGTCCACTCGGTGATGATCGATCACTACATGGTTTCGGTGGAGTTACAGAATGGCAGCAAGGTTCTAAACGTGAGCAACAGCAGTCAGACCTACATACAGACTTATTACTGTTAATAGTTTGTCGCAACTCTTTCATTAGTAAGTCTACATCTGAACGTCCTGTATCGAAACGTATTATCATTACAGATATACAATCTTCGACACCATAACTTTGAGCTAAGTCTTGTAATCTTTTAGCGGCAAGAACAGGATTACGTTCGGCTCTCACTTCGGATACAGCGGTCTCCATGCTTATCGCATTCCAGAATTTTCCATTTGCTAGTATCAAAAATTCATCATCTTCTTTTATTACCGTTTGTATGACATCTGGGTCTGGCACAGTATTAGGGTAACGCGTAGAATATCCTAATCGCTTATTGTTTTCAATACCTAAACTTAAAGGTCCATTGCGTCTACTTAAAACAGCTCTAGTGTCACCAACATTAGCTAGCCTCATGTTGTATCTTTTAATTATTTGACCAAAACCATTATCTGGTGCATTTATTGCAGATAAATGACACATTATGAGACAAGCTCCTTTTCTTTGACCTTTCTCTTTTAATTCTCTATGTGCTGAAAGAACAACATATTTCATATATTCGCTTACAGTCTCTTTTATAGATTTTTCTTCAAGCAAAAGCCCAGGTAAGCTCGTTTGTAAAATTTTTGGTACTTCCATGTCAGTTTCACCGTCAATTATAGCGAAAAGACCTTCTTTGTTACAAAATGCTGGAAGACGTATCTGAGCACAACAAAGTTGTAAAGATTTGTTAGGACATTCTGAAAATCCGGTAGTCCAAGGAGTTAAACCATTTAACTCTTCATGATAACCACTTTTCTGAGTCCAAGGTAAGGAATGTCTTCCTGTAACGTCAACTAAACTTAGTGGGCGCTGACATCTATAAGAGCTAAATTGCGTTGGATCTACTTGAAGTTTTTTATTACACGAAATATCAAGGAATTTTAATTGCTTTGGAGCAAGTAGTCTTAAATCTATGCTATCTAGTTCGTTGTGTGCAAAATCTAAAATTTTAACAGAAGCACTGCAAGCAAACATTGGAACCGAGCGTAATCTATTCGAATGAGCTCTAACAACTCTAACATTATTCAGTTGCGGTAGATTTTCCGGAAGCCGCGATAAAGAATTTCCTGATAGCACCAACTCTTCGATATCTGGCCAAAAATTTATACATGTGTCTGGTAGATTTGTCAAACAATTATATGCAAGATGTAGTATCCTCAAACCTCGGAAAGCTATTATAACTTCCGTGACATCATCTGTTAAGCAGTTAGCCGTTAAGTACAGGCGTTCTAGACAATGTGATGATGGCCCTCTAGTGTTAGGCAATCGGCTTAACCTGTTGTTAGATAGATTTAGAATACACAGTCTATCGCATACGGAGAAGAAGTTTTCTGGTAACGACTGAATACAATTGTCATGAAGTAGCAACTCTTTCAAAGGAGCTCTCAATCTTGGCATAGAAGGTATACTGGAAATTTTGTTATGAGCTAAATGCAAATTGCTGAGGCTTGATAGTTCACTACAAAATAGGTGTTCTGGTAAGGATGCTAGCTGATTGTTGCTTGCGTGAAGGGTGGTGAGATCAGAGCAGCCGCTTAGCCATTGTGGTAAGGAAATCAGTTTGTTATGTGATACGTCAATCTCGACTAAGTTGATCGGTGGTACTGTTGTAGTTAGGGTTTCTAATTCTGAAAACAGGAAAAATATGGAATATGGATAGTGTTCATCAGCAGGTAGCAACGAATTGTAATACGTAATAAAATACGTCGTTGGTTCGTGAGTTTGTGAAAATTTGGATTTAGTCAACGACTAATAATATTCCTTATTTTATTATTCCCAATATGACTAATGATAGATAGATAATATAACAATGGATCTATTATGTTATTTGCAATTAGTTTAATATTTCAACGTTGCAATCAGTTTCATTTAGAAATTAATTCATGATTTTCCAATCAAATATCATCAGGCTCTATAAAATGGCAGCTTTACGTTCAGCTGCCTTGATTGCAACTGGATTCATCTATAAAATTGTTTTTATCGATAGCTTGTTTCGAATAAAACTGTACTCACGATTATGTGGCGCTCTTAATGTACGCAATGAAGCTCCGTGTAGCGCAAGATGTTGTAGCGCGTTGTGAGCTGCGTATAGCTCCCGAAGACCTCGCAGCTCTGACACGACCAGCACTTCCACCGAGTTGTGAGACACATCCAGTGATGCTAGGTGCTGGAATAATAATTAATACATTTTAGACACCTATAAAATTTGCTGCGAAATAATCAAACATTAAAATAAAAGGAGAAACTGACTATCTGACATATAAACGCACAGCCCAAATCGCATGATTTAGATCCAGAAAATGGTACGCACGTGCCTTATGCGACAAAGGATTTTTCAAATTTCATGACCCCACAGGTAGATGGAATTTACGTGGGGCAGAAAGCTTAATCTACAGACATACACAATAATAACATATTTGACGGGCCAGTTGGCGCAGTTCACCTTACGCGCCGCAGGTCGTGGGTTCGATTCCCACACAGGACATGCATTTGTGTGCATGAACATGTCTGTATGTCCTGAGTCTGGGTGTAATTATGTATATTAAGTATGTATTTACAAACAAAAAGTAGTATATGTATTATATCAAGTATTTTGGAAGAGATCTCGGTAAGCACCCGCTAAAAGCAAACCTAATAATACCGTACCTATGTTTTATTTTTCAATTTTAGTTATATCATTGATCGCCAAGTTCAATTACAATGTTTGTAGAAATTTCAAGGTTATGAGTACAAGATTATAGAGTTCACAATAGTTTAGCATAGATTGTAGTAACTTACTTCGTAATTACCAAGAATTATGCTCCCCTTCAGTCTGTTATATCGCAGATCGACGTTAGTGAGCGGTGCTCTGTACTCCGACTTGTTTTCTTCAATTATGTTATGCGTCATTTGTGAAGAGTTGCTGGACTGAAAATGAAATAAAATGTTCATAATACAGATTGTGGATTTCTTTTACCGCAAAATTGACTCTGTTTTCACCAGGCGGGCCGTAGGTACCTATGCGTGTTTGTACATTACAGGTGCTAAATGTTTTTTCATCCCTTCTATTCGAAAAGTGTCGCTTTGTTCCTCTATATAAGTGGGAGCAAAATACTTCTTTTCCGATAGGAACTTTTTAGCGGGCGGTAATGAGATTTAAATTTGGAACATATATCATTCATGGAAATCGAACGCAAATTGTATGAAGCTTTTCAAAACTGCGCTAGTGTATTAAATATAAATATTTTGTTATTGTTTTTACTTATATTCACATGTTTTTTTTAATTAAATATGTATATTCATTAATTACATAACACCTTCTCTTATTTATTTTCTCATAGAGTGGGGATGCCGCCGTAAAAATACTATTTTGCTCCCTTTATAACAAATATATTCTACTATTATTATCACATTAAAAATAACATGTAGCCCTTTTACTTTCACTGATTCGTATTTCATTCAGGAATCAAACAATGGCTACAATGGCTGTCATTTGTATCGAGACTCGAGACTAGAAATACCGTAAAATCCAGAGGGATTTTCTGCATCTGCATCGCAGAGGTGATGCAGATAAAACTTATTACCAAGTTTAAATGGTTATAAATATTATAAGTAATAAATAATATTGTGAAAAAAAAACTAATTATTTTAAAACTATTAAATTTTAACCCTAAATAAAAAGTATTTAATTACAACAAAAATTATTAAGTAATTTAAATATAATTAAGTACTCAACAACTATTATTTCCATTAATTCTTGTGTTTCTTGATTCGGAAATGTTTCAATAATATAGTATGTGGCTTTTTTAAATTAATTTTTCTTTGTTATACAGGGTGTTGTTTTGGTCGGCGACAAGCGACCCATGAGCGGTAGTACAAAATATATATTCCCCAAAAATGGACTTAATTCCATTAAATACTGTAAATATGTTGAGAAATACCTTATTCAATTTGAAATAAAATAACTGCAAAGTATGGTTACTAGGCACGTGCACAGACTAGTGGTATAAGAGCTAGCAACGTCGCGAAAAAAAGAACTTTAGCAAGGCTGGATTTTTGATATTTTCTTGCGCATTAAAACCTGATAGAGATGCACCAAGTCTGGCAGCTGGAAGTGGTTGCGTTTGCTTTTGCGCATCCTATTTGTACAAGTGAAAAATTTGGGTTTTTTAACCCATTAAACCATTTTAGCACGAATAATTTTTTCTTGACCATTTTCTACAGCCTTTTAGCAACCTAAACTTAAATCGACAGAGCGTTATGTGGTTGCTACCTACGTGCCAGATGCTATTTTAGTTGTGAATCTTGTGAATGACATATTTTCTTCTAAACCATTTTCTAAAAGCTGAAATTTTAACATAATATAGTTATGCTATCAATGAATCTAAAACAAACCTTGCCAGACGGAAATCTGGTTGCATAAGGGTACAAAGACTAATTTAAGATCAGTTCAGCACACGGAAAGCAAGTACCGGAAATGGAATTAGAGACCCAATCGATAGCAGCAATGAACAAAATGCTAACTCGAAAAAGTTTATTTTAAACCAGAGCCATTTGAAGGAAAGAATAAGATAACTTTATTTTCAAAATCCAAATAAAAAAGTTATTTATTCAGGTTAGGCCCTGATAAGGCACTTATGAACGTTACAGTTGAATCTATCGACGATTCGAAATACACTTAAACTGAGAAATCTCCGAAAATATTTTGTACTAGTTGTCCCCCGCGGTTTCACCCGTGTTCCCGGGATAAAAAGTAGCCTAACTCCTTCTAGGCGTAACAAACAAACACATTTATTTTCGCATTTATAATATTAGTTAGGAAGTTAGGATTTAATCATTTTTTTGATATAAATTATATAGGCCCCAATGCCATGGAGAGATATATCAGCAAAAGACAGCAAGAAAACATTTTAATGTAGAAAACCCTCGTGAATGCATGTTTCCTGGACCTTTCTAAAGCTTTTGATCTAGTATCATATAATATCCTTAGCTTAGGAAGGGAGGTGTCCCTGTGGAATTAGTTACTACACTCTCCGTCTGGTATAACAAACAGATAAATTATGTTAAGTGGTCTAATGCAATGTCTGATCCATACAAACTGGAATGTGGAGGTCTGACATCGCCAAGGTTATTCAATATTTATATAGATCAACTGATCAGAGTGCTCATTTTGGCTGTCATATAGATATATGACAGCCAAAATGAGCTCTCTGATCAGTGATTTACCATCTGGTAATTGTGTAAATAACATAAGCTATGCCGATGACATGGTGCTGCTGGTTCCTACGATTGGTAGTATTAAGAAACCATTATTCATATGTGAAGCTTATGCTGAGGATCATGGTATAAAATATAACTCAAGCAAGAGTGAACTGTTGGTGTTTAGGGGTAGAAAAGTCCGTCATATATCCCTCCAGTAACCCTAAATACTACACTACAACAATACACTATGGCAAAAAGTTTTATTGTGACTGAAGACCTCAAAGATGATTGTGATATAAAAAGGGAGCGCAGAGCGTTGGCAGTGCGGGCAAATATGCTGGCTCGTAGGTTTGCTGGTAGCTCAGTCAATTTCAAGATCCCACTCTTTAAGGCATATTGCCAAAATTTTTATTCCAGCAGCCTATTGGCTAATTATACCCAAAAAGCATACAACACTCTGCTGTTGAGGCTTCCCCCTTACTGTAGTGCTTCAGGCATGTTTGCAGATGCGCATACGGTCGATTTTTTCGCCATAATGCGCAAACAAGTGGCCTCTATTTTAAACAGAGTGAGAGGGAGCACCAACGTCATTCTGAACGTATTTGCTGTGAGGGCAGATGGGCCTACTTTAGGCAGGTTTATGAAGCTGCACGTCCTGCGTTATGCTTCATAAACTGCCTGTCGTTCTTTTTCTGTTGTTTTAATTTTTAAAATTTGTACTAACTTAGCTATTTTTTGTGTATTTACTAACAATCTATGGACCCTGTTGTCTGAAAATAAATGCATTTTATTTTATTTTATAATGAAACTAAAATATTTTGATTTTTATTACCAAGTTGTTTATGTGTCTTTATTTCAATTGTTACCGAATAAATAGCTCATTCAGAATATTCTTTATATTATTGACCGTGTTTGAGGAATGTCCCAGGATATTTATATTTATTTATTTATTCATATTTAATCTCTCAGATTTGGGCTTTGACGAGCTTGATAATGAAGAATCTGAATATGTAATAAATCTTAATATAAACTGATATATTATATAAGCCAATTCTTATAGACGTGCTTGTAGGCATTCGTTAATTGTCATGACTTTCTCTGACAAAGCAGTTTGTTGTCTATTTTTAGGCAGTGATGGAATCCTCATACTTCTTGGTCGAAGGTATTGATATTCGAGTACCACAATATATTCTTAAGCCGATCTTAATCTTTGGATCGCGGTTAAATGATAACAACGAAAAGAATTGTTATTATAGGATGTGCGTCCCTCGCGAGAATCAACACTATTGGTCTGTATACTCTTATGCAACCAGATTACCACCTGGCAAAATAATTTTACGTTCTAGTATAACTTTATCATATTAAGATTTCTGCTTTTTGAAAATGTATTTTTTTTTCACAACTAAAATTTCACGTAGTAGTAATCACATAACGCTCATCCAATAAAAAAATTATTTGCTAAGAGGACGGAGAAAGTGATAAAAAATTTAAAATATGATAAAATGTTTCAAACTCCGAAATTTTCACCAGTACAAACAGGATGCGCAGAAGGAAACGCAACCACTTCCGGCTGTCAGAGTTGGTGCATCTCAATCAGGCTTCTATGAGCAAGGAAATATAAAAAAATCAGCCTTGCTAAAGTTCCTGCTCGAAAACGTTGGTAGCTCTCGTACCATAGAGCTAGGCGCAAGTCGCCATCGCCCCATCCCTTTACTCCCTCGTACTCCCGTTGAGTATTATGTCTACACTTTAGCTTATTACATGATTTTCATTTTTTTTTTTTTTTTTATTATTAAAAAAAATAAAGTAAGAGAGGTAGAGCATAGCGTTTATTCGCTCAAAGAGCAGCTCGACTGGGGAAGTACCTCCACCTTATAGAATACCGCAGCCAAATAACTTTATGTTGTGTTCCTGCGCGTGAGTAAGGTCGCCAGAGCTCATAGGGGAGGGGGGAAAGGTCGGTAACGCGTGAGCGATGCTTCGTGTGTTGCAAGCGTCCATATGGCTACGGTAACCGCTTACCATCAGGCGGGCCGTATGCTTGTTTACCGACTTAGTCGTATAAAAAAAAAAAAAAAAAAAAAAAAAAAGTATTTTTTTTATATTTTTTTTAGCACTAGTATCATTTGTATTATCGACCCTGAGTCGCTCGTCGCTGACCAAAACAACGACCTGTATATGTTTAATTCATTAAATTAAAATTCAACTTACTCCAAAGCTAGTGATAAGGTTGCGAGCCGCGACGAGGGTACGAAGGCGAGGCAGCCGCAGCACGGCCTCCAACGATCGCAGTTCGTTGTCGCTCACGTGGAGCTCCTCTAACCTACAAACAAACAGTTAATACCTTTTTGATTAAATCCTTACCATTATGAATGCATATATACAGGTGAATTTTTTTGAATCAAAATTTACCATATTTTTTTTTCAGAATGCTAGAGCCAATTCTTTATGGCTAAACATAGTGAGGTCCCTGCGAGATCTGCTCCACTTCGTTAAACTTTACGCAGCATAAAACCATGGTCAAGGAAAATATAAAATAATATTTTGGATAACATCTAGCAACTTTAGACCAAGATTGTCATACATAATTTTGTTCGTATTGTGAAGTAGAAGCAGAAAAAGAAAAAAAAATTTGAAAAAAATTAAAAACATTTTTTTATTCATTTTTTTTAATGGCATTTTTATTTTCTTCAAAATTTAGTTCGGGGTTCCCTTCAGCGTTTTTCTCTAAGACCTGTAGTTCAGAAGTTGCCCTCACTGGCTAGAAAAAAAAATTCGCCCTGTATACAGGTTGTTGTTTTGGTCGGCGACAAGCGACCCAGGAGCGGTAGTACAAAATATTTATTCCCCAAAAATGGACTTAATTCCATTAAATACTGTAAATATGTTGAGAAATACCTTATTCAATTTGAAATAAAATTACCGCAAAGTATGGTTACTAGGCACGTGCACAGACTAGAGCTAGGCGCAAGCCGCCATCGCCCCACCCCTTTACTCCCTCGTTCTCCCGTTGAGTATTATTTCTACACTTTAGCTTATTACATGATTTTTAATTTTTTTTTTATTAAAAAAATAAAGTATTTTTTTTTTTTTTTTAGCACCAGTATCATTTGTATTATCGACCCTGAGTCGCTCGTCGCTGACCAAAACAACGACCTGTATATGTATGTGTATACATTTAAGCCCTGGTTAAACTTGGAAGCGTGGTAGTCGCGTCAAGGCGTCCTAGCGCCGACTCTGACGCCATGCTAGGACGTTGAATTGTATTCTACTGTGACTAGTACAGCCTAGTAAAAAGTCCTAACGCCCTAGTGCACGTGCTGTTTTATTTGTCTTCAAAATTGGTTTTATAACTTAGCCATGAAAACGTCACCAACAGAGACGGAATCAATTTCACTTTTATAGTCACATTATGGAGTAAAGTTATGGGTAGATCGAAGTAATAAATAATTAGGGTACTTGTTGCAAAAACAATATAAACACTTATTTACATAAAAATCCAATTTAATTAAAACCTGTAGTTCAATGCACGTTTCATTAAATGTAAATTGTTTTCATGTGTCGGCGCAGTAAGTCACATTATATTATGCAGCGCGAGACGTAACAAAGGAAGATTCTCTATCAGAACTGTTGCGGATGGCTTGCCAGCGCAGTATGTATCTACTTGCAGATACAATAAGTATTTCTTGTGACTGAAGTATATTTTTATATTTTTGATACCACTAACGTAGCTTACAAGCGTACGACCGGCCTGATGGTAAGTGGTTACCGTAGATAGATGCTTACAACATCGCATTACTCGAACGAAAGATTTCAACCTTGCAAAAATCACGACAGGAGTTGCTTTGCGGCATCGGAAGTGACCAAAGTGTAATTTGGAATATAATAATTAAGTAGAAATATCCTGTCTAACGGCATGTTAATTTAAGTGATCGATAGATTTGAAATCTGGATAATCCCTTTAAATTGATCTTTTCCTGATCTAAAACTAAAGCAAACCCATTTTTAGTATAAGACGTATTATATGTGATCACTGATGATATTAAGATACAAGCAATGATATTATAAGTAAACGGAGGTAGATAGGTTGTAAGCGCCCCACGAGTGGAACGTTAAGACTGTGCTTGTTAGCGCACTTGAGCTCAGAGTCGCTTATGGATGGCGGTGTCAACGGTGTGTTAAGTTTGAAACAAAACGACCGAAAAAGCCGTGGTGTTATGAAATATTGTACTAATACTTTTCGCTTCCGATAACTAAGGCATGCCGTCATACTTCCACGTGTCATCTAACATAGGGTGATATTGAATATTACGTTATTTATGTGTGCAGGTGTGGTGTGTAGGTAACTTATCTACCTTTTACTTTTACTTATAATATCATTGGATACAAGTATGACTTATCTTTCTACTTATTTTGTGTTTGTTAAATTGGAAAGTGTTTACGATTGCCCAATAGGATAAGAAGCACATTACAGCTCTCCATTGGATATAGGGTAGAGGCACCAATAAATGAACGTTTAAGCGTTTTTTCCATCTTTAAATAGCTATAACTCGGTCATTTCATGACATAGGCGCTTGTTGTATTTTTCAATAATACCTTAAATCCTTATTAATTGAAGGATTAAAGTAATTATATCCTACATCTTCATATATTTAAAAAAAAATGTAAATGTAAGAAAATTTAGGTTTTACCCCTATAGTTGAACACTGAGCCCTAATTATGAACGTTTTGTACCCAAAAGTTGAACTAACATTTGAATAGGAGTAGATTCCATAGTAGTTCATTCATTTAATGGATTAATGAACCATAAAATGAACGAATAAACATCTAAGTGAATATTATTCGTTCAGCTTGAGGCAAATATACCCAAAGGTTGAACGAATAAAATGTGAACCGTTCAAATTTCGACCACCGATCTTAATGGTGATTCTATAGGAAAGTTAGGTTTAAAATAATCAAAAACACTAAAATAATTTGTTCAACTTTTGGTAAATAAGTTCATAAATTTAATAAAATTCATTTGAGTTTTTTTGTTTTAGTGTTTAATCGTTAACTTATAGGTTTTAATGGGTATAAAAATTAGACCTTTTTCCATTAGTTGAACGCCGTTCATCTATTGGATCAAGTGAACAAAATTGAATCCATTACTTGAACAGTAAATTTCTATAAAAAACGGTAAATAATGTAATAATATATATTAAGTTATTGAAAGCAGAATATATCAAGATTTTATTCCAACCAAAACTGCTCTAATATGACATTAATTCTTTCTATACGCTGACAATGTTCTTAAATTTGGAGGGACTTATCGTTATAAGGTTTCCATATAAAACCGATTTTTGGCGGGTAACGTAACATATAAAAATTCACCGCAAGCGCGTCTGGGCTGTCATTGTCAATGTTGTTAAGGAATATGGAAGAAAAAATATTGCCTTATGGGGAAAAAAATATTGCGATCATGTAAATTTAGGGATTATATTATATTTTTTGAATTTTCGGTCGATCGTTCATCTATTGGGGGTCGGTCATCTTTTGGTGCCACTACCCTATTCATTAGATTTTTGACGGAGAAACCTGGCAATGCACTTTAGAAGGAGCTGAGGATGATCATAGGTACTACTTTGGAAATATACTTTGGAAAATTAACCATTACCTACCAAAGAAGGAAAACAAATAGACCACATAATCTCTCTCCGTAATTGAAAATGGCAATATAATTTTTAATATCAAATAAAATAACATTTTATTGCTTTATTTACGTAAGATTTATTTAATAATAAATTTCTTCATTTTTGTTGCTTCGTAGCGAAGATAAGCTATGGATATGTTAATATGTGGCCCAGAAGCTCACTAACCGTAACCGAGGCAATTAAAATTAAAAGTTCTCAAATGTACATGCCTACTTTATTTTTGATAAACTAACAGCCTCACATATGGTTATTTGGATTTGTTAGAAAGTTAAAAAAGGAGATAGCAGGTAGGTAGGTAGATCTATGTATAACATAAAGAAAGTTGGATGGACTTCGCAAAGAAAAAGTAATTTTCATTTTACACCTATTTAATAATTTCATGACGAGCACTAGGGTAACATTATTTTATAATATAGGTAGGTAATTTTACTAGTACCTATGTAATTATCTAAAACAAACTTACTTAAAATCGCAAACACTCACCGTAAATAAAATCTAGTTTGAAATTCAACGGTCACTGTTCCACGAAATCATTTTTAGTGTTTAATAATAAAAATATCTAATCACTTATCTATAATTACCGACGTGTTTTATAAAAGAAATTCGTTCTTGATATTTATAATAATAAACAAAATATACTGCTAACATTATGAGAGTGAATAGCTAGACTGACCGAGGCGAGTGCGCCCGCGCCGCCCCACTGACCACGCGCGTTTAGCAACAAGACGCATCCACCATCAATGTTACATACGCATTGTTGTTGCCTCTATCTATGGTCATATCTATGCAATACCATTTACCTATGAATTGCTTGTTGCTGCATGTTTAAGTACTTATATTTTCCCTTTCAATCATCCTTCAACACAAATAACTAAGTGCTCTATAGCACTTCACAATGTAAACAGCTTTTTCTATGCAACTAACCAGTCAGCCGTCAGTTATGTATATCAATGCACCTAACTAGGAAATAAAATTAGTTTGATTAATTAACATAAATAATTCAAGTCAAAACATGCAAAAAATAAAAATAAAAATAGCCACTAACATTATGAATTATTTTCGAAACCACACAAGATAGCTTCTTGAAGTGAAAAGCAAATTTCAAATGGGTATTAAAAAGGGTGTTTCCATAAATTACGTGAGGCGATTTTGTCGATTTTTCAACCCCTTCCCCCCTTTGTGAGATGTTGTGAGATTTGGCTCGACTCCCTCCCCCTCCTACACTAATCTCACGTGAGATTTTTCAATAACTATGCGTATTTTTGAGTAAATACGTTAATCAGTGCTTGTTTGCGTTGTATTAATTTCAAAACAACAATAATTGGTTATTTTTATTTTTTAGATCGTAATCTATATCACAATGAAAATGATGAACAATAAAATACTTAAAGGGGAGCTTCAAAAAATTCAAAATGTAACCCAGTGTTGTCGCAATATTACATTGTTTCTTGCCAAAAAAAAAATTACGTGATATTTGCCGAGACCCCCCTCTCCCCCACGTGAGATTGGGTGAGATCAGGGCGGACCCCCTCCCCTCCCTAAACGCCTTACGTAATTTATGGACGCCCTCTAACGCATTAAAGAAAAACCAAATTGAAAGAAAAAAGTTATTGAAAAATACAAACTAGGGCTATTTGGACAAAAATATTACGAATTTGAAATTTTTTAATAAGATTTCATACGTGTTGTTCTTAGTGTAATCAAGCATCAGTACCTCTCTTATTTTGTCTATGATTAACTAGATAACATCAACTGGTAATTGTAGGAAATTCTTGCATATAATGCACGGAAACGTATAAGGACGTGTGAGTCGGCAATGTTAATAATTCACATACTTTGGCGCAAAAATTTGCTCCTGAAGTAAAGGATAACTTTAAGTAATAGCATTTACTTACCTCCATTAACGCAAATTTGAAAAAAGATAAATATGATCTAGGGGATGAATATAACTAATAACTATAATTGTGATCTAGTGTGATTTACCAGATTAAAATCAGGGAATAAGTAAAAATTAAAAATACCTCGATTAAAGATTATAGGGATATTTAACAACATTAGATACATATTAATATATTTAATCCTAGAGCCAAGCTACGAAAATTAAGTATGAACCTTTTTAGACCCGTTTTTTTGACTTTCCACGAAGTTCTAAAAAGATAGTAAATAAATAAACATCAGGATGTTAATTAGAACGTACGTTGCATTTAAGCAGCCAGCAGCTGTTAAAAAGTTCTATATATTAAAGCCCACCACAGACGTAGCTATAATATATTAAAATGCCGAGCTATAATATAAATTACAGTACAGTTTGGCGAAGTAACAGAAATATATATTATAGCTGCGTGTGCGGTCACTAAAAGATTAGTATTGAAAATATATCGTAATATGCCTTGCTATGATTTATTTTATTATATATTATAGCTACGTCTGTGATGGGCTTTATCCTTATCATAAACATTGTAGATACTAACGATGTGCTATAGAGCACATAGTTGTCTATGTTTAACTGTTGATGTTTTTCTCGTAAAAGATAAGTCTAAAGATTAATTATATATTGATATTATCATTTATCAGTTAAAAACGAGTAAGGTTAGCTAATAGGGGTTGAGCGTGTGGCAAAGCAAAGTGAACGTAACGCCTCACGCTTGCTCGCACAGATGTAGATAGCCCCGCACCCACCCGTACGCAAGCGCTCATATGAAAAAATTAGCACACAACGGAAACACCGCCAAGCAAACTTACTATGATGACTGCTAGATACTACTGGTTGTACTTCATATCAGCAGCCAGCACCCGTCGTAGCATCGTTACGAATAAAGAAGCTATGACCTGTTAAGAAAATCTGTATCCTGAAAGATAATGGACGGCTGTTTTTAGGGTTCCGAACCAAGACGGTAAAAAGGAACCCACATAGTGCCACTCCGCCCGTCTGTCCGTTTGTCACAGCGGTATATTTCAGCAACCACTGATGCTATTGATTTTAAAGGAATAGTTTTAAAAATTGCTTACCTAATCTTATAGCTAATTATAAAAATGATTTGCATTTTTACATTCGAAAACAGGTTTTTATTTTCTTTTATGTTGCGTAGTTTTAAACTTATGATGAAAAATGACAGAGGTATCGTATTTTTCATACCTTATCGCCGAAATTAGCAAAACCAAATATCTGAAATAAATTTATTTATTTATTTATTTATTTTATTATGGCACAAACAGTCATACAAAAAAAAAATACACAATAATATCTTAAATATAATAAAAGACAACGAGTGCCGAAATGTAGCAAATAAAATGATAGGATGCCCAACAACTCTGCGAGAAGTGTGAAGTAGGAAAAAAAAAGATTTGTTTCTCCACCTTCCCCCCACATCATAGGGAAGCATATATAAATACTGTAGATAGACAATGATGTCTTTCTGGTTGTTCACAATAGTTATGGCCCAAACCAAAAAAATACGTCCAAAGAAGGTCGGAAGCATCGGTGCGCGAGTCAGACTCAGACTCGCACTTGCCCGGTTTTTATTTGAACATTAACCGAACAAACACGAACAGTATGAAGGCACTGACATCATAAATAATCGGTAAGTACTTAGACGATGGAAGCTGAGGAGTCTTTTCCGAGAGGCGCTGAGCGCAACGCTTCGCTGGCCGAGCGTTACCGAATGGAATAAGTAATGTCTGCAAGGTATATGTGTAATTGTGCTATACTTAAAACCCGGACGATTACGTGTTACGTCTCATAATCTATATTTAGTTTATTGTTAGTTAAATATGCTCTGATTAAAAGGAACTAGTTTTAGTAGAGGATCCGGTTAAAACCGATCTGCACCCATCTCTTTTTTTTTAGCCAACCCACACCCGATATCTTTTTTAACAATTTGATATAAAATACTTTTCATCCATTAAACAGATGGGTTAGATGTCAACTCGGATCTTAGACTATTTCATAAAACTTCAAATTGATGAAGATTCTTGATTTTCAATAAGGTTATTATACATTGTCATAAGAATGTTGTAGCTCAACTTTTCAAAAGCGTGTTTCACGTAAGTGCCACGCGCAAAGTAGGCGTGTGTATATAATTGTAGCACGTAGCCGTAGCACTCACTCGTAGCAACTCTAACTAAAGTAAAGCAAGGTACACTTACTGTGCAAGCTGGCATATTTCTGGCGGGAGGTCAGTAATCCTGTTATCACTAATGTCGAGATGCGTGAGTGACTGCAGCGTCCACGCTTGAGGCGGCAGGGTGGTGAGCGTGTTCCCTCGTAGCCGAAGCACGCGCACCGTGAATGCGCTCGAAGCGTGGTGCGCCAGAGCTGCGCCCAGTGACGCGCGCCCGCCACCACTGAGGTCAAGTATATTTGGTGGTTGTGTGCTTTGTGTTCCCTGGAACATGATATAATGTTGTATTTCTAATGTTTTTGTGAGTTCTATTGCAGTGTGAGTATCATATTTAAAAGAATTCCGTGCCTTGCAGTGTCAATGTATATGTTACTGTAAAAGCCCGATTACAGGTACATCCTCGGTTTTACGAGTACATCTTAGGATTTACCAACATGAGCTGGTTAATGTTGGGTACGATTTCTTGCCGGAGTCTTCTCAGTTTAAGTGTATTCCGAACCGGTGGTAAATTCAACTGTATGTACATAACGTTCATAAGTGCCTTACTAGGGCCTAAACTGAATAAATGACTTTTTGATTTTGATTTTTTGATTTTGATTTTGATATGAAATGAGACGATTTTTCGGGGTTTTACCTTTACAGTTTGGTACAAGCTAGATTTTAACAATGATGCTTAGTAAATGTTAGTTTTGTGAATAAAACAATTTAATATGATTAAGAATTAGTTATTATACATAGCATTATTATAATTCCAGTTATCTATATAAATTTAAAACGTTTGTCAAATACTTTTACAAAAGTAAAATACAAAAAGTAACATAAATATATCCTTGCCAATATGCGATCGGCTTGATCTCCTAGGCATAACATTAACAGCCAAAATAAACTTTGGCTGTTCTATTGAGTCGAAGGCAGAAACAGCTGCCAGAAACCTGGGTATCCTCTCTAAGGTCAAGCGGTACTTCACGCCTGGGCAGTTGCTCCAACTTTATAAAGCACAAGTCCGGTCATGCATGGAGTACTGCTGCCATCTTTGGGATGGATCAGCTAAGTACCAGCTTGAGGCCCTCGACTCAATAGACCGCCGAGCCAGGAGACTAATTGGAGATGAGTCTTTAATAAAGGCGAAACTCACGAGCCTTGACCATCGAAGAAAGGTTGCTTGCTTATCGGTTTTCTACAGGATATATTTTGGAGAGTGTGCGCAGGAATTGTTCAACCTTATTCCACCATCCCCATTTCTACACCGAACCACAAGACGCCGGGAAAATTTTCACCCGTACGTTGTTGACATACCGAATATACGGACACAGCGTTTTGCATCCTCATTTATAATGCGGACAGCAAGGGAGTGGAACTTGCTTCCGGCGTCTGTGTTTCCTGACGCTTACAATCTAGGTACTTTCAAGGCCAGAGTGAATAGGTTTCTTCTGGGTAAGCGTGTTTCATCTTAGGCTTCGTCATCGCCCCTTATGGGCGGGTCAGTGACCAACGCAAGCCCTTTTAATTAAAAAAAAAAAAAAAAAAGGGTGCTAGCCAACGGGACCCTATTATTAAGGCTCCGCTGTCCGTCCGTCCTTCCGTCCGTCCGTTTGTCTGTCTGTCAGTGAGCTGTATCTCCGTACCGTAATAGGTAGACAGTTGAAATTTTCACAGAATGTGTATTTCTATTGCCGCAATTTTTTTTTTAAATAAACCTTAATGGGGGCTTATAAGAAACTTCTTTACGACTCGCACTTTCCAGTTTTTATTTATTTATATTACTTTTTCTAAAAGTATTTTATGTAATTAATAATATTCTACACCAAACATCTTATAATTTTCTACTTGTCACTTGCGTGAAAGAAAGGCCACCAATTGTTTGCGATATTTGTTATTTTTATGTCTGTTACTACCAATATAGTATATTTGTATTGTATAAATTGCCGATGTAAATAAAAACCAGCCCGAATAATACTATTTATCAAAACACTAATCTAAACTTCAGCGAGTAACATTAGAGGTGAAACGAATAAAATATTTCAATATATTTAAGTGGTGTTAATGTATGTGTTAAAAAATCGTAAGGATGTTCACGATACTTGCATAAATAATGTTCGAAGGTAAATCTCCCTTTAAGTTTAGTTATAATTAATGCATTTTAAAAACAAAACGTTATAGCAATTAAATACAAGTAATACAAACTAGTACCTCCTTATACCAGTAATTGAAACAATCGTTTTCTCAGTTTACATTACAATGGAGACTAGGTACCTATAAGAAGTATTTTACAAGGATTTTACTAAGACAGAATTCAGTTAAACTTTTAACTATTTCATAAATTATAACTAAGCGGTTACCTCATGTTTTTCTTTATAAGTGCTGGGCTCCAAACTATCCAGGTAAATATCCGAAATATGCTGTGTGAACACATCTAAACTGTCAACCTCCTGTTCGTCGCACTTCATGGTCTTTAGTTCAACCATCACTCAACTATCACATCAACACACCACTATAATAAAGTATCATACATAAGAATAATCAGGAATCAGTTTATTCCTTTGTTTCGTTACGTCAAATGACATTTTAAAGGTAACCGCAGAAAGTTGTATGGTACTTTTGTCTCGGTACGTAACCACGGTGGGGCCGACGAACTTCTCCAAGCATTGTTATTCCCAAAGACTACGAAATAACTCGTATCTGCTTTATTATTCCGATCACAACTGCTGCTTGCATAAATGCCATCGAGGTCCTTGAATAAATATTGTTTTTTAGAAAACCGACTGTACATCAAATTATGTTTATAAAAAAATCACTTGGTACGGTAATATGTCGCACGAGAATTGAAAGCGAAGTGTTCACCGAAGAAATGCTAACTGTGGCGGTTTAGCGTGACTTTTTACTTCTGAAGCACTGGTACCCGCCCCGCTATCGTCTGCAGAGGCGCACGCGCACTCTAGACATCTCGACCGTGACATTTTCTTTCAGGGTGATGCGCACACAATTTCTAATTAACACACTTTTTATACAATGCATCAAAATTGCTAGTAAATTATCTAAAATTAACAACACATCTTTCATACGATCAAACTTTTCAATTAATGGAATCTTTTAACGCTTCCGGTACATACATTTTTTTACTTATAGTACCATTAAATTAAAGTTTAACATTATTATGTTTACTCAAGTCGCAATCTCAGTTAATTATAGCTCTTGCATCAGTTACAGTGAGCGGCGAAAATAAATAAATTTTATTTTCTTTCATGTTACACAACCCTATAGATGATTGATATAGAATTGCACATTGAAATGTCAGAAGCATGATCGTAAGCTTTGGAGAAATTCCAACAATTTGCCGCAGTTAAATTGACGGTTCGTTAGTTTGAGAAGTGTACCGGAATCAAATTCTCAATCATCTGCTAAGAGTTTGCATACTCGGCAGAGCGCGGCGTTGGAACTACCCAGTAAAATATACTAGACTTGCTCTAGTTACCTTCGCGTAAACTTCTATTAAATAACTGTTGAACTATCGTTTACACTCTTGGAGCAACACGGTCTCTCGCACCAAATACTCTATACATTTTAAACTTGATAGGAACCTATAATCTTACATAACATATAAGGCCGGCCGCATACTATAAGAAATTTTTTATAGTATGCGGCCGGTCTAATGTTATACCTGAATGTAATATCACAAGGTTATGGGAGTTTACTACGTACCTCTTTGAGCCAGCAGTACCACATGTTTCTCTCCCAAACAGTACTGAATCCAAGGAATATGTGATTCAAGCCATTATCTCCCACGCTGTTGCCTTGGTAACGAGGTTTCACGCACAGCACAAGTCTTTGGGCTTTTGGTTGGCATAGTTCGATGGTACCTCCACTGAGTTCTACCATCTCCCAAGTTGCTCCTGAAAATTACATTGTTAGATATTTCAATGATATATCATAATATCACATAGGTGAGAATAAATTAATCTATAAAGCTTAATGTAATAAGAAAAAAAATTACCATAAGTGTGCAGTCGAGATCCAATAACATTGGCAGGTCTTGGTTTCCATTGTGGGAATACATGTCCCTTTAGTACATAAAGGGTCCCAGAACGAAGTACGCCTTCTGAACGAGGTGCCGGTCCAGCACACCAACGAAGTGAATGTCGTAACTCCGGATCAACTGCAAGCCGCAATCTACGCGCTTCGGATTTCCATCCACATGTTGCCAAGAACTGCTCCTGAATTCTCAGTGGATACTCGTCGATCTCCAACTTTCGGGAGTTCTCCCCGCCCGTTTGTATCCACAGCGTTAGTTCATCAGTGAATCCGAGTTTCTTGTTTACATCTTCGACTGTAGTATTTAGTGAGACCTTGACGAGCTTGCTGGGCGCATCGACGGCGAAAGGCTCGAGGCCTTCGAATACGCGTATCCAGCCGTAGTCGTCGGATGAGCGGGGTGTAAAGCCTCGCGTGGAGGCGAGCCGGCGTAGTGATTTGCGGCGGACGTGGGGCGATGAGGCGTGCAACCCGTCGTCGCAGACCATGGCGCACGACGCCGGCAGGTGGTCGCGACTCGCGAGGTGCGGAGGCCGGCAACGCAATGCCCGCGCGTACCGGACTCCGTGCCCGCTTGCATTACAATTGGGTTGGAGACGTGGAGGGGGTGGGAAACATGTTGTTCGGTCAGTCGGGAACACGACTGAATACTAATTGGCCCCAATAGCTATTTCATGATACCTATCAATTGTAATCATCTGAATTTCTAATTCTGCGCCAAGAAATCTATTTCAAAGTGCTAGAAGCGTGACTGAATTATATAGATGTTCGCCATTAGGTAATGGCCCGATATGATTTGAATATCACTATTTACATATATCTTGTACTTTTATGTTACTAAATACTTTTTTTTTGCGTTAGTAATCCAGGTATTTTTGTCGTCACATAGTTTGTTTATTTCCTTGCTCCTTGTTATATAAACATTGTAGTATCGGCAAAAGAAAGGGACGACCATCAAACAGAGTGGTCAGTTCCGCATCGACAAGCACCCCACCTGCTGACTCACCTGCTGCGCCGGAGCACTCTGACCCCTCCAACAATAATAAACAACTCTACAATAATCATACATTCTATATATCTTGTCAACTTATAGAGTCAAACACGATAGTATAAATTCTTTGCTTGAAAAAATTAAATGCCCAATGAAAAAATGTTTGCTACGGGAACTACAATAAGTTAAGAACCTTTTATCCATATAATGTATATATTTATTTACAACGTAAAGTCCTTACTCATAAACGCTATTCAACCTAATAAAAAAAAGAAAATACATTTTTTTTACGTTTGACAAATAATAGAATTAAACAAGGCAGCAGCGAATTAAATAATGTTTACGAGTAAGAATATAAGTACTTAAACACTGAACAAAATCTATTATATTAAAAGTAGAGATTTATATAATTTAATGCCATGGGTAGTTCTTATGTATACGTTTATTGCCGCACGAGCAAGTCGCATTGCATAGTCCTTGACGACACACGTCACCGGTGACTTTCACCAGGTCTCCACAGTTGGAGAAGTAGTCCTTCCTTGGGCAGTTGTTGGTACAAAGGGATCCAGAAATGCAATTATCGGGACAGTCTTTGCAAGGAGATCCAGCTTTGTAGGGGTAATGAGTTATAGTGTCGTAGTTTCCACTGTAAAGTATGATAAAATCGTTGTAATTGCAATCAAGAAATGACTTCAAATTTCAGTACCCGTGAAGGTTAATACGCTTAATGATATCAAAATAAATAATGTGCTGGAAATTTAGAATTGGTTTTGGTTGCAACGTAATTTGAAAGCAAAAGTTTTGTTTTTATACAACGAAGTCGGTAAACAAGCTGCCCGCCTGATGGTAAGCGACTACCGTAGCCATACAGACGCTTGCAACACACGCGAGGAATCACTCACGCGTTAACGACCTTTCCCCATCCCGAGCTCTGTGGGCATAGAGATGGCCTTTAGGTTATATTTACTCTGAGGGCGCAGGACCTTATTTTTTTGGTGGGCCCGAAATCACTTAAAATATTCCGGATTTATAATGAATGACTTTATATAAATACTTAAAAGGCACACACTTATTATATGAATTTCAAGTTCTTATAATTCCTAGAAGGCTTACAAGCAATCTGAGTCAAGTAGGTCATATTTGTATCTTGTATATCTCAGGTCTAAAGCACGTAATCTCATTAAATTTTTCCGAGAACCTAATTTACCTAATTATTTAAATATAACCTAGGATATACCGAGTTGGTCTATAATTCCATCATTGTCTACATCAGCTCGTAGGAGCACGAACAACCGGTTCACTTGATAGTAGTTTGCATAATATGTTAGTTATCAACCATAGACTTATAAAAAAATTAAGACGGTGTGTCGCCACAGAATAGATAAAATAGTACTAACGGTGTCGCCTAAGCACCAAAAGGAAGCCGGACTTCTTGTAAATACATGGCATCACGCACACATATACGCCTTAGGAAGCCGATCGATTGTCATTCCGCATTGAGACGCTGACAGTGACCATAAGATTTTACTCACACGTAAGTATGTCGGAAACATAGTGCTTCACTTTCTTGAAAAGCTCCGTCCATTTTTTTGTAAATCCATGATACCCACACACATAAATAAATATACTTTGTCAAACTGAGACTCTGTCAAACTTATTTGTCTATAGTCTTACTGAATGTCAAAATAATATTTAACCGTTTTAGGGATATTGCGCGTACGGAGGATTGTGAGATTTCGCATAGCTGACATTTATTTATAAATTTCAAAAAAAAATTGGGACACATGGGATACCTGTAGTTAATATAATGATGCGTCTTACCCTGGACAATAGTGGCACACGTAGTTGTAGAAGTGACCCCAAGGACCACCGGGACAGTGTGCAATGCCACACCCGACCTTATGGCTCGTTGCCCACACCATTTGTGTGTAATGTCCCACTTCTTTCAAACTTCGAATCTGATGACCGTATGTGAAGTTTTTGTATTCGATGAACCAGGTCTTAAGAGCGAAAAACCTGAAACATTTCAAATGTATTTGTTAGTTACTTTTTAACTGTGAATCATTTTTCTGACTTTATGAAACTTGAAACTTTTAGAAATATTTAAAAGAAGGAATAATAAATAAAACTAGAATTATTGCAGGTCTTAATTTTGTGATTGGACATTGATTTACTTCCTTTTCTTTAATTTTATAAAAAAATATATAATAATCTAATAACACCGTATCGAGTCGACATTACTTTAATGAACCAGCATTAATTAAATGAATAGCTATGCAATTCGATTCGCACAGATTTAATTAATATTATTTTGTTAATAGTTTAGGTGATCGGTCTAAACTTATTCCGTCCACAAATGATGTACCGCGGTACAGGTCCGATAAGGGTCTGATGTAGGCTGTGGAATTCATGGAGAGCGTTCATAAATCGCCAAAACGCTAAATATTAAAATACGCCGCCATATCCTGGGCAGACGTATCATCAGCGTTCGTGACACGAAGGTGTGCAGATTCTGCCATGAGGCAGATGAAACACCCATAAAACTCTTGTGACTACCATTAAGTTATGCCTGAACGAATTACTCATCTGGAGAAACACCAGTTACCCATATAGTGCAGTTTATTACAGCTAGGTCTTGGCAGAGAAATCAAATTAGGGTGGCGATCACAATATTCCTAGTTTGATTGCAGATAAAAGCTCTGGAAATACTTGAAATAACAACCTAGCTCGAAAAATAACGAGCCCATGACAAATGGTTAAAAAAAAAACAACGTTTTCAATGGCATTGATTTCAATCGTATTAACTCATTTAAAAATCATCTTTATAATGATTCTGACGAAATCTCACGCATCATTCAATGTCGGCTAATTTTCTCTTCACACCGGACACATTAAATAGGTACCTATTTTAAATTAGTTTCCGTATTACAAAACCTCAATTTTAATTCGGTAATCTGCAAAAAAGCAAGCTAAATCTGCGTTGTTGTTGTTGATTATAATTAAGTATTCACGAACTTACATTCATAGTTATGTTGAGAGTCGTGATGTTCACACACATTACATTATCGAGGAATAGAGCGTGATGCGTGATTTACATTCGCAAAAAATATATGGAGACAAACGAGGTCGCGATTAAAATCATCACCAATTTATCTCACTCATTAGATAGGCCTTGGCTGGACAAGTAACGTGCCGTCATACATCAATACATCATGATAACCATATCCGATGCAAACTATGCACTGTAAATAAACAGCAAGTAAAACATATCAATCTATATATATAAAATTCAAAGTCCTGACTGACTGACTGACTGATATATCAACGCACAGCCTAAACCGCTAGTCCTAGAGCCATGAAATTTAGAGGGTATATTCTTTGTAAAGAGTAGGTATCCACTAAGAAAGGGTTTTTCGAAATCCCACCCCTAAAGGGGTAAAATAAGGGATGAAAGTTTGTACGAAAGTCGGTCAGTTTCGAAGTTAGGATCTTCAAATTTTGTGTTTAGGCTGAAGATTGAAAATTAATTTATACGTGTCTCAGCGTCTTTAGCGTCACCCTCGAAGCGGGTTTAAGTTGTTTTGTTTTCTTTTATTGTTGCAGAAAAATATGTCATTTGTTTCCTGTATCCGCCACGCGGGCGAAGCCGCGAGCAGAAGCTAGTAGAAAATATAATCATGTCGCTGCAATCACTTTTCTTTGTCATGCATGGATATTAAATCACTCTACCTGCGAATAAAGCAATGCATTGGCAGTTGGCACACTCCTCGTTTTATTTGAATAATAATAAAATTATACCTATATCTGATATATTATATGATGCGTGGTGGAGTATTGCCAATTCCCTTTCACCCTCATTTGAGAAAGGATTGTGGAGGCCTGTACTCAGCAGTGCAGTGGGACAATATAGGCTGATAATGATGACTTACGTACGGTTTACGCGGAACGCATATAAAAGCTGTTATTTTGACATTACATACAGACACGTCAATATTATTTATTTTTATACATTGATTTTGTAAAGTTCATGTTATAAGTATCGTATTATTTTAAACGCAAATGGACACATCAATGTCTCGGTCCATCATTGAGTTATAAATCTTTTTTTTATCATCACTCGCTTCTGCCCTGGGACTGGAGTATATGAGTAAGTTCACTTACCATGGCGTTTTCTGTGCAGCTACAAAAAGATTTTGTCCACATGAACCCAGGTGTGGGAGGCTGTTCTCTTGTGGGTCATTGTGCCGTAGGAACGCGCACTGTTCCGCATAACGTTGCGCCTGCTGTGCTGCGCCAGAGTGCCAGGTCTGAAATTCATATAAACAGCTATATTTAATACAGCCAGGCTCACAGGATCATCTTTCTGAAATCTCTTTTTTAGGTGCAATAAGTATGAAGGTAAAAAAAACCGAGTAGTCCATTACATCTGTAGAGCAGTATTGTGGTTAATTTGTATATTAAGTAATTTCATTTTACACACTAACTAAATACCAGTTCAGAATATGGAAGGAGAAGCCTCGGCATTCCCAAGGATATAATGTTTTCTCGATAGGTACCTAATATGTTATTCCAAGGTCTGCTCTATCTCTATGTAAAGTTTCGATAAAATGATTGAGAAACAAACACTAAGGCGCCGATCCCACAGAGAAGAGTTCTAGAGTTCCGCGTTCTGCATTCCGCGTTGACTATAAGTTATGTATGGCCTTTGAAAGTAAAAAAAAGTGTATGATGTGCGATCAGTAGTCTGTGGGATCGGCGCCTAAGACCTTGATTTTTCAAAATTGATCCTCTACGGGGTAAAATTGGAACGTTAGATATTTATTAGGAAAGAAAGTTCAAAATTACCATCAATAACATATTAGATGCTGTGGGTCGAACTTTAGTACGGAAAAAGTTGTGGTAGAGTACTATCTTCCTGCGCACAACTGCTCGCTGAGGATTCAACGCCTCCTCTGGTATCTTCTGCGACGGGAACAGCTCTGAAGATTTATTACTTACTAATTAGCTAAACTTGTAATATGTTGAAATAGTTCTTTGAGTATCATATATAAACATCAGCTCGCAGAATTTAAGAAAAGTAACTACGTAATGTTCATAAGTTACCTTTCATACCTGGTACCTGAAAATTGGCCCACGGGACAAGTTAGCTGGTATTCATACGTTTGAAGTATGTACTAAAACTACTCAATTCTATACATTTTGTCCGTTAGAAAATATGTTATGTCTGGCGAGCCTGGGGTCTACTGTATTATGACAAATTTTGTTACCATTTTATATTTTAAGTATAGTTATTTGTTTAATTTCAGGATATATAAGCAAATTGCAGCTTCTTAGGTGATGACGTTTACAAGATAGAGCCTTAGAAATGGCTTAAATACATACTGTGATTTAGATGACAATATATTGAGGAAAATTCAAAAAATATTGTAGTAGGTACTCTCTTTTCAACTTTTGAACAGTTAATTACATGCACAGTAGTGTTTCCCCCTCTTTAAGTATAATTAATACATTATTTTAATCCATAGTTAGTATCTATTTACTTATAGGTATTTAGCACAAGAACTGCAAATTATCTTAACTCTATTAATGACAGGTACTACAGACTACAATAGATTTGAGTACGGAACCCTAACAGCCCAAATAAACTATTAAAACTAACGGTTATTTTACTCTATGGCGATTTTAGTACAGCTAATATTGATGTGAAAACCTATAAAAACCGGACTCAACGCGGGAATCAGTCTCCAACTGGTCCGGTTTTATAGTTCGTTGAAATTATTTACATTTTATTAACAATCCGTGACAAGAATAAGTCATGTTTGGTATTTTTCACAAAAAACATATTACATCAGAATATCTATGAAGATCTAGAGATTTTTTGCATTTGGATTCACGTAATCTGGTACTTAAAGCCTCAATGCTACTGCTGTGAAAAGTATTTGTAAAAGTGGGTAACATATAATAACAGTTTAGTTAATAGTTGGTATGAGGGACGCGCAACATTGAAAATTTGGCACTTACCCATTAATTTTAATCTATATTCCATAAATGGATCTGTTAAGAATTATATCATTATAGTCAAACTTAAAGAAACGCCACATGAGCTAGAAAAAATCACCCCCATTATAGATGTAGGAGAAACCACATAATAGTTTTTTTTTAATATGCGTTACAACATCTGTATAATCATCCAGTAAAAACAGCTTTATCACTAATAGTCTCCGAGTAAAGTGGCTGTGAAAGACAGACGGACGATGCCGAAACATTAGGGTTCCTCTATTGACTACGGTACCCTAAAAGACCCATGTCTAGTAAATAATGAATTTTATACTATGAACAAATACTTACGTTTTTCACCCCAAGACCTCGAGGTTTCCGTGTAGATAGAGACATTTAAAATGATCATTATTTGAAACAATAGTGCAGTTCGTATGAGCATTCTGAAAAATAAGAAAGAAGAAAAAAGTTTTTATTTAGTCTAATTTATTAGGTAACTGTAAATAAAATAAAAATTAACTACCTACGTAATGCTCCGGACCACAGAGGATTGAATCCCCTTTACTCTGTGTTCGAACTGAGTGCAGACATATTGTAAACATGGAGAGTCAGTTTGATAGGCAATCATTTGAGTCATTGAGACTGGGCCCATTTTACAGTATTGTTAAATTAGTCAATTTAAATATCTTGATTGACGAATGTTGAGCGTGGTGCGATGACTAACGTTTAACTGCAGCATTATTATAAAATAAACGATAACAAGCCTCTTTGGAAAAGCCTTGGTGGATCACCTACTTATTACTTGCATTTACTACTGGCTTGTTGCCAAGAAAGGCATGACAGGTCTGCTAATCAAAACAGGGTTAGAACGTGGTAGATCCTCATTGTTAAGAGAGGCTCGTGCCTGCACCAGGCATGTATAGATTGTATGATCAACTCCGTAACTATATATAAATGGTTCGAACTAAGGTTGTATGCAGTCTCGAATGCTACTGGCTGGCTACGACCAGTCTCTCACCTCGTATCTACCAGTGTACTCCCGCAGCTACTTACAGCACCTGAGAGCTAGTTCGGAACTATGTGCTTACCACATAGGTCACAACATGACATACCAGGGTGACATTACGAACCGTTGGTAGAGTTATTATTGTAATATTGTAAAAACGCTTGATCAGGGTTTAAACTCTATACCTAAATGAGGTTTGTGTTCATACACAAAATAATACATTGTAAAAAAATATCGATGTAAACAAGAGTGATAGTGTATCCCATCAAAAACATTCTGTAAAAAACTAGCCAAGTCTCGATGGAGCTGCTTGTTTATCTCTAAAAAGTAATGAAATCTAGACAAAGTCGTGCCAAGTCTAAGGTTCCTTACTGCGATTTCTTTATTATTATAGTTAATGTTGTGTGACTTGGCCGTTGAACATTCTTTATACGTTAGTGGGTACAAGTACAGATTGGTGCAATGGTGTCATGGAACACCTGGTTTTGTACCCTTGTGTTCCCTTCAACGGCCAAGTCACACAACATTAACTATAATAATAAAGAAATCGCAGTAAGGAACCTTAGACTTGGCACGACTTTGTCTAGATTTCATTACTTTTTAGAGATAAACAAGCAGCTCCATCGAGACTTGGCTAGTTTTTTACAGAATGTTTTTGATGGGATTTCACTTCTTTTTGTAGAAAATGAAGCGGCCCACCAAGTTGAATATTTTTTGTAAAGGCGGTATGTCGATCTCTAATAGTTTGGTTGGGGTCTTGTGTTTGCTAATCAGGGTCACCAGGTACTCCAGATCTTCGATTATCCTAGTTTTTATAGTTTTCCCTTTATGTGGTCATTAAACCCTAACTCTGTACCAAATTTCAGCTCTCTGAGTTTATGGGAAGTACTAGTTCTTTTTTGATGATCATGAGTGAGTGAGTGAGTTTCATAAATGTGAAACTTTGCTTTCGCTTAACTTCGGAACTAAATGACCTACAGACTTGAAATTTTGGATTTTAAGTATGTGATTATAGCTTACTGGATGACGAAAATTTCTGCGTTCGGGTCTTATCCAGAGGTTCTCAAATAGGGGCCTGAAAATGCGGCGAAATGGTTCCAGTAAAGGATGGTACGGCAGTGTTTGCTTCGCGCTCGACTCGGCGGGGGCACTGCAGTGCCCCCCGATTATAACAAGCCATTGAAATAACTCCATTATATATTATGCATTCTAACATAATTGAACTGTTTTATAAAAAACTTAAACCGACTTCAAAGTACACTAAGAAGTAATCAAATCCTAATCTGATAACAATGGGACCAAACGTGACCCTTTCAAATATATAAATAATTTTTCAAATCGGTTAATAAATGACGGAGTTAAGAGGTAACAAACATAAAAAAAATGCAACCGAATTGAGAACCTCCTCCTTTTGTTAAGTCGGTTAAAAATAACAGAAATGCATTTTTTCAGGCAATCACTATGTTCTGATGTCCTATCATAATATTTTCAGAACTGTATGTGTGGATTTTTTGTAATGATTTATCTACGTTTCTAGTTTTATTTTAATAATAATTATAAGAGCTAATTAAACAAAAAAACCTACAGCGTATTTTATTTTAGAATTTATTTGACTCTTTGGATACTTCAATAAACAATTTAAAGGATTTATGTAGTTACTACTTTGATAATTATACCAACTCAGTAAATATAAAGATAATCAAATACTAACTTATTACTAAAAAAATATACTTACGTTTATGTTTGAATATATTTCTGTTTTTGAACGCCCGCACTGCACTTTTAAAAACACGAGACTAATAATATCAAAATATTGTAATGAACAATACCAAATCTCATTGCTTAAACCTATTATAGTGCCCCACTCTTGAGAACTAAGACAATTTAAGTGTAAAGGTATTTATTAAACAGCCACTACGTCCCACGACAGTTTAAATTGAGATAAACGGCAATCGCGACTGACCACGCCGTGTTACCGCTGATAAATGATCATTCAAGTATTCGTTTTAACTATCATATAGCAAAAAAATCTGACAAAGCACGACAAGATTGTTGAATAAGCTTGATTTAGGATTGTATGTTTAATTAATGCCTGCATAGCATTGTTATTTTTGTTTTTATATGGTCGTAATCCAATAAGCTTCATATAAAAGGAAGCGTTCATTGATATTGTGTGCATACATTACATTTAAAGGTAAGAATATGCCTGCGTATGTTAGACATTGACCGTAGTCTAATTAGACAATTGAATAATAGCGCTCTTAAAGGATTTTATGCTAGAATTAACCAAATAGTCTAAAACTCTTTAACAATCAGTCAAACTTACTTAAAATTGATTATGGAATTATAAATTGTTTCTTTGCAATTTTATTTCGGTAACATTCCCAAAAACACATGTCTATTAGAGATATTTTCATCTTGCTTGATTAAAGTAGGTAAGTATCTGTACTTATTTATGACTTGATGATTAACCGAACTCTATCATTAAGTCGAAGAAATAATATCAGCCAAATATACGCTTGATTTATAGGCAAGTAAAATTATTTTTATATGGACAAGACTTTAATATTTTTAACTGTTTGCGAATTTAGTCACGGCATGAACGCGTATGTAGGTGTATGTTTGTATTCTCACGATACAAGTCATTCAATTAAATCGGCATTGGTATACCCATACAACAAATTGACGCCTTGCCTGGACCGTGATTATTATCAATAACCGAGACATTGACACGTTAGATGCCTTGTCATAGTCACTAATATTAGTAAAGGCCGCTTTATTTGCCACCAAATTGACAACACTGTAGTAATTTGCAAAATCCTTGCATGGAGTTAGAGCCCAGAATACCTCTAACAGCGTAATAATTCAATGCCTCTAACAGTGCACTTGGTTAACACCAGCATTTTTAGTTACGATCGGGGGTAGGTATGTTTTTCCGGAATTCAAATGTATCCTACTTATGTTTTATTCCAGAGTTTGATATATCAAAGTACCAAATTTTATCTAAAGCTTATGTCTCTTCGAAATATAAGGTTCTAAGCCGCCTACTGTTAGTCCGGGGTAGTATTTGCACCGAGTCAAGTGGATAAAGCTGATAAGCGCGTGCACCTGCCCAAAGATGTGAGCAGTTCCCCATATACGGCTTAATCTATTGAATTGCTGCTTGGCTTTGCTCTCTAAATGTCGTCAGAACCGCGGGGCTACCGCGTAAGACTGGTACTGATTGAAATCCCATTATCTGGAGTTCATTACATTATGACCTCAAGCAGGTCTCCGGACGAGTCAATAGATGGCTTTCTTGGCTCGTTGATATTCAGGTGTTCCATAAATACCTATAATAGAATTGTAGAAAAAGAAGTCCATTTTAAAGAAGTCAATTAATTACCATTGAATTTTGCGGTGGCCCTGCCATAGATTGGAAATTATATTAACGTGCACGTAGATCGATAGATTGAAACTCCACTATCTATCTAACTATAATAATATAATACCTAAAGCTGAAGAGTTTTTTGTTTGTTTAAACGCGCTAATCTCTGCAACTACTAATAGAAAAAACACTCAGTTTGTTATAATAGCGGGGGACAACTAGTACCTATTATTATTACATTTGAGTTGCAATGGTAGACTTATCATTTTTAATAGTGATTGACCTATATATATGCTAAATTGGTCGTTCGAAATATTCTTCAACTTTTTTTTTCTTTACATCAGTACCACATTCAATACATCTAACGCCAGAGACGCTAAAACTTGGAGAGAAGTCGTAAGTGGTATATGGCAAGAGGAATACTGAGGAAGAGATGGATAGAAAGGACTTAATGATGATATAAATAACAGATATTTTATAAGTCCTATTGGCAGAATGGAAGCGTCTTCAATTAGGAACAGGGCAAACGATCAGCTTTTGCCATCATCAGATATTCATCTATTTGTCAGTCAGTTTAAATCGATAATATTCTTAAAACGGTTTTAAATGTTTATTATTAGATCTATATTTGAAGCTATTCTTCAATTGTCTAAACTCGCATAGTTAGTTCCCATCCCAGTCATATAAGATACTACCGTAAACCTACCTACGTGGGAGTAATGTATGAGAAAAAACATCTTTGGGGCTCAAACAAAATAGGTCGCTGTATAACTATGTATTACCTACTCAGTAACACTAGCTATTGTAATGCTAATATATAACACAGTCAGCAACATAAGTAGCTGGTAAGATCCAAATTTTCAAATCGCCTGTACTGTAACTATCAATGATGATGAAATGTATAGTATGTAGGTTTTTCTAGAAACACATTTACAAAATACATGTTTTATTTGTCTATATTATGGATACAGACATTTTTTTTACAAGCTTTTATTTAACTTGCAATGTATGTTTTTTCGGGTGGATTCTTGCAGGTCGAATTTCACCCACTTCCAGTGGTCGGATTGACTTGATATTTGGTATACATTAGTATATATCATGACAATGCAAGTACAGTCAACAAAAAGTACAGTCACTCAAAAAAAGTTGGTATAAAAAATGAAATTTTAACACGCTTTTATTAGCTTCACCTGTATGTATGTATGTATGTATGTATGTATGTATGTATGTATGAATGTATGTAAAGGAATCTTCGAACGTAATTTTCATCGACTTCCAGACGTCAGATTAAACTGAAATTTTGCACACTTATCAAGTACCGATGACAATACAATAATTTGGTACCATCGAGCTGATCTGATGATGGATCCGGAAGGTAGGCACTGGAACTCCATAACGGAGCAACGTTTCCTAGCCGTGTTTGGGCTTGTTGGAATTTTCATGAAATGAACTTTGACCATGTATGGTATTCAGGGTCTGATGATGGAGTAGGAGAGTAAGCACTGGAACTCCATAACGGAGCAACGTTTCCTAGCCGTGTTTGGGCTTGTTGGAATTGTCATGAAATTAACTTTGACCATGTATGGTTTTCAGGGTCTGATGATGGAGTAGCAGAGTAAGAACTGGAACTCCATAACGGAGCAACGTTTCCTAGCCATGTTTGGGCTTGTTGGAATTGTCATGAAATGAACTTTGACCATGTATGGTTTTCAGGGTCTGATGATGGAGTAGGAGGGTAAGCACTGGAACTCCATAGTGGAGCATCGTATCCTAGCCGTGTTTGGGGTTGTTGGAAATGTCGTGAGATGAATTTTGATCATGTATAGTTTTCAGGGTCTGATGATGAAGTCGGAGGGTTGACACTGGAACCCCATAGCGGAGCATCGTATTCTAGCCGTGTTTGGGCGTATTGGAATCGAATTATGCGCATTTTGGCCAAATATGGTTTTCTGAGTCTGTTGGTGGAGTTAAAGAGTCACTGAAGCTAAATACTTATTATAAATGTGAAAGAAAGTGATATTGGGTGAAAATATGGTATAAGTAACATAATAAAATGGTATGAATAATTTATGTTGACTAAAAAATAAAAAATAAATTACAGTTTAAAAAAACTAAGAAAACACGCTTTAAAAAGCCCTGCACAAAAAAGTGTTAAATAATTATAAAATTGAACCTAAATATATTCTCTGTCTATCCCGTAAGGGCCTAAATGTAAGCAATTTTTGTGATTAAGTTCAATATTTGAATGAAAAGCGTGGGGCGCTTTTCCTTGTAACCCAATAGAATTTCTAAGCATTATCATTATCATGAAGAAATATCCTAAATTACAAAATGAAAAGCGCCACACACTTTTCATTCAAATATTGAACTTAATTACAAAAATTGCTTACATTTAGGCCCTTACGGGATAGACAGAGAATATATTTAGGTTCAATTTTATAATTATTTAACACTTTTTTGTGCAGGGCTTTTTAAAGCGTGTTTTCTTAGTTTTTTTAAACTGTAATTTATTTAACAAAGAACTTATTTACTAAATCCTGTGGTTAAATAATTAAAATGACTAAGAAAGTGTGTTATATTATAATTGATTTTAATTTAACTCTAATGACCTACATACAATAATTAATTAGTATTCAGTAAAATGCAGTTTTAAAAGTTAACAAAATCAAATTCCCGATCTAATTTGAGGGTCAACTCTAAAGTTTCTAGGTCTGCAATCCAGTTAGCTTTAGAGTGGTCAGGGTTTATTCCATGCGGTAGAGGCAGCTTCAGAGAATATTGCGAAGAATTAACGGTGACAGTGTTGCTTTCCACTGTCAAATCAATATTTTCTTTTTTGTCACCTGGCATCTTGATTCTCAATTTGAGATTCTCGCAACTAGCTGAAGAAGGTGTTTTTGGGCCAATCTGTAAAATATAAAATTATATTCGAATAAACATTGCAAGATCGCAACGCTGGGCATACCTATTCACATAAGTATACCTATTTAGGTTGATACGTATTGATTCTTTATTACATTATTAATAAGCGATTGATTGACTCATATGCGATTGGTTGTTTGTAGGCCGGACGAAATCAATATAAGAAATCAACCCACCTATCATCCAAGTTGAGTAGATACTTACCTACCTTGCCCACAACAGAGTCACTATGGGTTGAACTAGGATAGGATAGGGGTTATTACGATACGATAATAAAAAGCGGTTAAAACAAAGTCAGGACTTCCCTTATAGGTATGTATCCTGTTTTAAACTAAATTTTAACCGACTCCAAAAAATAAGGGGGTTCTTTGTTAGACGTTTATATTTATATCCGTAGATATTAGGAATATAGACCAATGTAACCTAGATAGGTAGAGTCCAGTGAGATTATCATAGTAACCTGCAAGTATACGTCTTCCGCGGTGACGGCTTGTTGATAGTTCATTGTATATTCAGGAGTTTTCCTGTCTCCTAAGCCAACTCCAACACGTCCCAGTTCTTCTGACTCCTTTGCCATTTGTTCTTCGTACTCCTCGATAGTTTTTGGAGTATTTTTATCATTATCTCCAGACGAAGGTAATTTATCACGCGTTGAAGTTATTTCAAAACCTAAGTACAAAATCCAGACAAGAACTTATATATAATAATAATGTAGACACTGTTACTTTAGGTTTTCGAGTGTGTGATAATGACATTATTGTCATTGTTTACAATGGTTGTCATAATGATTAAGTACAGTTGGAACTTATATAAAACGTTTATAATAACATTCATTCTTGCAATGAACGAATTTCACTCTAATTCAATAAATCAATAATTTATCAAATTTAAAAATTCAAATTTGCCCTTATTGATTATACTTACTTACTTTCGAGTAAGAGTTCATATTAGTGTAAAAAAACGCCATTATTTATGTCATCTTGGTATTATAACGCCTAATAATTGTAGTAGGTTTGGAATTTAGGTAGTGGAATTCTTCAATGGGAAATTGGGAACTAGCAAATCCCACGAGTTTGTGCGAGCGTGTCGTAAGACTAGGCTCGTTGTAAATTTACACTTGATACCGCGATTATAATGTGCAAAGCGGCTAGTCTCGTGCTCGGCTTCACTGAAAAAAATGATCTACAAAACTAGTTATCTAAGTTGACGTTTTGTTGTCGGGAAACTAACTTTAGTTACATTTAATCAAATAATTTAGTAACGAACAAAAACTAGTTTTGTTACTGGTAAGTTTAGTTCACAAGTCACTCTGTTTAGGTTATTGGTCGTCAAATTTTGTGTTACTGTTAAATAAAATTTTGTAGTCACTAGTAGTCCATTTTTTTCACTACTACTTTTTGTTTGTAAATACAAGGTAAATACTTATTTACAAACAAAAAGTGGTATTTATTATCTGTACCTAGTATACCTACCTATCAGTTGTCTGGTTTCCATAGTACTCAGATACAAGCTCTGCTTAGTTTGGGATCAGATCTAGCTGTGTGTGAGGAATGTCCCAGGATATTTATTTAAGTAATTATAGATAATACTAAACTACCAAATTAACCAATTTAACTAAGTATTTTAAGGCAAAAATACAAAAGCATAAATAACCTACCAGAGGAAGCTAAGTCATCACCCTGTAGGACATCTGGCTCTGGAGGTCGCAACATCTCAGCTAATTTCTCCATAGTGGCGGGCGTAAACTCAACCATTTTTGTGTTTTTTTATTATTATTACGTAGCAGGTACCTATATAAAGTATGTACTTAGGTTTGCAAAACCCCAAAGTATTTTTCGTTTTCGTCGCGATGTCAAACAACCTAATTTTAATAAACAAGATTAGTTGCTATGCAACGCCACTTGTTTGCCAATGAGAGGCTACTTTTTCTACGTCTATGGAGGCTACCTACGCCTATGACCTATGCACAGGCAGGCGGCTTGCTAAGCGCCTAGCGAGTAGCATAGTAAAACGAACGTTCTAAAATGTTCGCGACCGACCGCACTGCGACACGCTAAGCGACTAGCTAATTTTCCGCATTAGGTACCTACCTATGATATTTCAATATTAATTATTTTTAAAAATTCCTATTATTCGACATTATATATTTTTTTCAAGGCAGTAGGTACAATCGTGATGCTTCCGACAGGGCCGTTCGACCATAGACGCGGTCCTACGCGTCCGTTCCCTGTCGGAGCAGGCGGTGTCCCGGGGTGGAGTGGCGTTGGCGATAAGTCTTGACATCGTCAACGCCTTTAACTCTCTCCCTTGGGACGCCATTAGAGGGGCACTTGTTTACCATCAGGTGCCCTCCTACCTGCAAGGCGTTATCGGGGATTACTTGCGCGACAGGTACATTTTGTACATGGACCAAGACGGTAGGAGAATCCGGAGGGAAATCACGCGTGGAGTTCCACAGTGGTCAGTGTTAGGCCCGCTGTTGTGGAACCTCGCCTACGACGCGGTTCTGCGTGTCGATCTCCCTGCTGGCGTAAACGTTGTTTGCTATGCAGATGACACGTTGGTGGTCGCCAGTGGGGAAAATTTCGAGGGGACCAAAGAGCTCGCCGAGCTTGGGGTTGAGATCGTTGTCGCCAAAATCCATGAGCTGGGTCTGGAAATAGCGCCTCACAAGACCGAGGCGCTATGGTTCCACAAACTGCCAAGAAGCAGGGAACCACCCAACTCGTGCGTCCGAGTGGGTGAGTCGGAAGTTGGGGTGGGGCGATACATGAAGTATCTGGGCCTCACCCTAGATAGTCGTTGGGGCTTCGAAGAGCACTTTGATCGCCTAGTCCCCCGAATCGAGAGGGTAGCGGGTGCCATGCACAGACTGCTGCCCAATCTCGGGGTACCGAGGGAGGAAGTTCGCCGCCTCTATGCGGGGGTCATACGATCCGTAGCCCTTTACGGGGCGCCCGTATGGGCGAAGAGGCTGGCCATCCGACGCTGTAGGACGAAAATCTACAGTGTCCAGCGAAGGATGGCGCTACGGGTCGTACGAGGATACCGCACAGTATCCTTTGAGGCGGTGACAATTCTGGCTCGCTTTCCGCCACTTGATATTCTGGCGGACATGGATGCGAGGGTCTATGACCGGATTCGCATCGTCCGTCAGAGCGGTGGAGGCGACCCAGAAGAGGCGATCAAACGGCAGGAGCGAATTATCGCATTCGCGACGTGGCGCGCAAGACTCCGCGAGGAGCGGTTTGCGCGCAAACGCGTCGTCGGAGCAGTCCTGCCGGTCTTCGAGGCCTGGATGCAGCGACAAGGTGGACGACTCACCTACAGACTTACCGGGCATGGGTGCTTCGGTGATTATCTGTATAGGATCGGACGTGAGGCGACGGCGGCCTGCTTCCACTGCAGTGGGAGCGACCAGGATTCCGCATTGCACACGCTTGCGGTGTGCCCTGCGTGGGAACCCGAGCGGCGGATCCTGGTCCAAGTAATTGGACGGAATCTCTCCCTGCCAGCAGTCGTGTCGGCGATGCTGAGCGGGGATACAGCGTGGAGAGCAATAGCCTCCTTCTGTGAGACCGTAATGGTCCAGAAGGAGGCTGCTGAGCGGGATCGGGAGAGGGCCGATCCCACCCGGAGGCGAAGCCGCCGGGGCACAAACGTGTCTCGTCGCGGCCCCCCTGCCCTGTAGCTCGGGCTTAGAATAACAGCTACGGTGTTCCCCTGCCTGTCGTAAAAGGCGACTAAACGGGGCCTTTGGGGTCGTGGGCAATCAGAGCGGGGGCTCTGTGCGCCCAGAAGCGACCCCAAGAAGGACGATGGGTCGATGTGGTCACGACTCATCGTGCGATAGCACAGCGAGGGTGCTGGGGGGAGGTGTCAGACTTCCCCCGAGACGAGCCATCAAAGCACCGCGCTTGGAGGGGTGAGCAGGTACGCGTTCAACACGAGAGCCCGCCCCCCTCTCTACAGCGCAGATGGCGACCACCGTGGGGTTTTAGCCGGTACAAGTCCAGCATAACCTGGCTGCTTCCCCCGGGGCGGTCGGGTATCCTATGAGGATTTCCCCACGCAAAAAAAAAAAAAAAAAAAAAAAGGTACAATCGTGATAAAAAACATTTAATTTTAACTAATTTTAAACTAAATTAGATTGAAGTGAATGGAACTGAATGGAATTAAATTAAATTGAATGGAACGGAATGGAATAGATTCGATTAAATTCAATTAATATAGTAAATTACATTTATTTACATTAAAGTCTCTCATCATTCATCTCACGACAACTCCAATAAACCCAAACACGGCTAAGATACGTTGCTCCGCTATAGAGTTCCAATGCCTACCCTCCTACTCCATCATCAGATCCTGGAAACCATATACCTACCTGCAAAGTGCATTTCAAGATAATTCCAACAAGTCCAAACACGGCTTACATAGGTACATGTACGTTATTCCCTTAATGGATTTCCAGTTCTCACCTTCCGGGTCCATCATCGGATCAGCTGGATGGCACCAAATTAATACTGTCATCCGAAATACATATTGCATAGTTTTAAATCGATAGCACGATAAAATAAAGAAAAGAGAAATAACAACCGTCGCATGTCGCAAAGCGATCGTTCAGCAACGTCGCCTTTACATATACCTATGCACTGTGCCTTTACCTCCAAAACGAAGTGGCAACGTTGCACAAAAAAGCGGGCAAAATGTACAAAAATATAGATATATAAAATGTATAAAGAGAGGAGGAGCGGTTTGCCGCTACAGCGCCTCTAGTGGCAAACAGCTGAACTAAATTATACTCATCCAGACACCGAGGAGAAATTGCTTCCAAGCGATTTTTACTATAGGTTTCTGATAGGTACCTACTTATATATAGGCATATAATAGTGTTGATTCCAGGTGAAAATAATCTTGCTTCCGTATAGTCGGTGGACGCAGTATTACTATGGGATTTTTTGGGAGTGGACGCAAGAAGTCTAGTTCTGTAAATCACAGATTACAGAATAAGACCGGCCGCATACTATAAGAAATTTTCTGTCAGAAATTCGCTTGCTCATACATTTTTACGTCAGAATTTTCGGATAGTATGCGGGGTCTAGAACAAAATGTATGGGGAAAGTGCCTTCCGGCGGGCGTCCGAAAATTTCTGACAGAAAATTTTTTATAGTATGCGGCCGACCTAAGGCAGATGGAGCCAGTGCTGCAAACTCTCCTTCTTTTCCAGGAGATTCCATGATTTTTGGACATGTCTCCTTATCTCCTTATTTATTTTTCAATTCAATGAAAATCTCCTGGATTTTCACGATGTGAGTAAAGTGTACGACATTTTATATTTTTATAAAAATAACACCTGATATTGACATAAAATAAACCAGTCAATGCTCTGAATAATCTGCATCTCTGTGTAAAACTTGCAAAGTGACGTTGCGTTTTCGTTTTATTTTCAAGATTTCGTGTATTTTGAGTTATATTGCATATTTACCGGTGGTGTTTTACCCAATAAAGATCAATGCCTGTGAAGTGAAATGAATTACTTGTATCGTGATTTTTCAAGTTGTTTAAACAATCCGTGAAAAGTTTTAGTACCATTACCACCTTTTTACTGACACATTTGTATGTCTTATCGAAACTGAAAATTTTATTACTGACAGAGCCGTCAATGTGGAAGTGATTTATAGTGACTAAAACTTATATAACTCGACACTGGTAAAAATAAGTCCTAATAAAAAGGATTTGCTTGTTAAAACTAAAACTAAGGTATAATATAAAGAATCCTATTAATCTAAATACAGCAAAAAGGTTATTTTTTTATTTCTCCTTCTTTTTGACCCTATCTCCTGGATTTTTGGCATAAATATACTTCTTTTTTGCATGTTGGGGTTTGCAGCACTGGATGGAGCGCACGGAACACGGGAGTGAGGCTAGAAAAGCAAATGCTAATTGAAAAACACATACCTGGTAGGTATTCGCTTTTGAATTTGTATTTGTTTTTTTAGCCTCACTCCCGTGTTCCGCGCGCTTTATCTGCCTTTTGTTCTGTAATCTGACGGTCTAAATAATAACTATCGAAAGCTTATTCTTTCTATTATCATCTCAGAATTTATTTATTTTTGCATGTATCAAACTGTACTCATTCGTAAAAATTTGAATTTTAAACAGTCAATAAGAAATTATGAAAACTAGGAATGTGTAAAGTTTATAATGTAGACAAATATGATTAGGTAAAAGAGAGAATTTGGAAAATCTATAATGTGGAAAACCCTGAATTGGGACTACATCGCTGACACCGTAAGTACCTAGTGTACCCACTCACCCACCACAGATTACTTAGAGTAGGCTAGATAGCATAATAGGTACGTACCTACTGCAATTTGTACCGTACGCAGGCCCCTCTTCTCTTCTCTACTGGACACCGGGCAAGTGCCAAGAGCCCTGCGATCGATGGGGGCCCCCTAGTTCCTGCCAGATCGCCAGCCGATACTTAACCGATAAATATTTTTATATGCTCAAAGATATACCTACTTAAAAGAAGTGATTGATGATTTTGCTTATCTCAAAGCTAGAAGAGATTTAATAAAATTGTCGTCGCCCACGCCTTACGCCGCCACTGGTCCAAGCCCCAAATAGAGTTTTATTAATACACGTGAGGACACAGCACCTTTCCTTGTATAAGAACTAGGTCATTATTAGTCATAATGGTAGAAGGAAGGACTAGAATCTTGCAGTAAAGTAATTTTATATACTTAAAATAAAAATTCCTGGATTACATACATAAAGTTTTATTATTATATTCTCAAACAATGTTTTCTAATTAGGTATATGAAGTAAAAACATGAGTTAGTTTTGCAATATTAAAATTAGTATTCAAGGGAAACCATCATCATCTTCTTCAGCCATTTCTTTGGCCAGTTCCAAGTCCTGCTGTTCCCTTTCACGGCGCTCTTCAGCACTTTCTAACTCCTTACCATATGATTTTGGAGGATATCTCATAGCTTTCACACTCTGATTATGTAAATCCAAACAGAATGAGATGCGCTGATGGAACGCCAATTGAGGTTCTCTAGTACAATAAATGTCAGAACTTTCCTTGTTACTCATATATCCCTTTTCTGGGTCAAGTGTTGCCTCAATGACTCCATCCCTGATTGCTTTAGCTACGATAAACTCTGCATCTTCAGCTGAATCCAAGCCCAATTTCCTGGCAATATCTTTTGGTGATATACGAGAGTAAGACAAGCCAATTGAACGAATAGCTGTCTTGATAACATTTTGCCTTAGGCGAAGGATCAATGTAAATGTATGATCACTGCGGAACTGGGGACCAAAGTTTTCAAGAACTTCCCCAAATCTTTGCAAATTACCAAGCCTCACAGCTTGGGTAAGTTGGAAGTAGGGAGCCAAAGCCTTTCTTAGTGGAGCTTGTCTGAATATTGCACGCTCAGGAATATCACCCAAGAGTAATTCCACAACGATGGCCAATTTTTGTACAGTTTGACGAAAACCTACTGCTGCAGTTTGCGGAGCCTTCCTTAAAGCTTGTACTAGATGCTTGTGAGCATCACTGTATTCAAGACGAGCAGCCTTTATTCTTCCAAGGTAGTACAAAAATCTTGCCCATTCATTATTACTTGCATTTTCAGGGTACACTGACTTGCTCACTAGTTTATCTGCCTGATCATACAAAGAGTAATGCAGGTAATTACGTAAAAGACAATTTATGAGCACAGCTTGACCTTCATAGTCATTGCGGAGAGTAGAGGTGCGAAGGCGGGCATGCAATAATCCTCTTATAAGATCCAGCTTATTGGTTAGTTCATGGACACGAGAATGGTAGAAATAGCACTTTGCTGCTATCAAATCTAGAGTTCTTCTGTTCTGAGCGGTGACTTTACTCATTAGTTGCTGGGAGCATTCAGTGGCTTCCTCCAACTTATTTGTGTCCAGCAAACGTAATAATACCAACAAATGTATGTAAACGTCCACCTCCGGCGCAGGTTGCTTTGGAGCACTTCTTGAACGCGGAGCTTCGATCTCGACAGCTCCAGCTAAAGGATTCTCAACGAACGCAAGCAATGTTTCTTTATCAGCACTTGCAGGATAAAGCTGATTGATGATTGCTCTAAGGACGTTGCCGTTTAGCTTCCTTCGAGTATTCGGAAGAGACCTAAGCACTCGCATAGCAAATCTAGGCTCTTTAGACGTCACTGCTTTGTCTATTTGTCTTACGTGTTCTCTCAAATCTTGGACAGTGAGGACATCGGCGTCCTTCTTTACTTCAGTAGTCTCTGCATCGCTGGCGGTAGCAGGACTTTCCACATTTTTCATTTCGACATCTTCTACAGGAGCCATTTTTTAATTTATAAGCATTCACCAAATTAAGTATTTTATTAAAAATTATTGATTACAAATTACAACAGAAAGAACTGTATAAAATCGAAGCGATGAAATTATATTTATGACTGTCAGTGTCAGTTGTCAAAAAATGCCGAGTAACTGTGGGTGCATTCCAATGACTTCTTCTTCTTAGTTTTAAGTTTGGCAACAATTAAGACTTATTTCTGCCAGTGTCAAGTTATATTATAGTATCCAGTCACAGTAAATCAATTTCACACACAGATTTCACATTAGTCCTCAGTTAGTCAAACGTCCATGTCATGTCTTACTACAATGGTGGTCATTATACTTAAACTCTTCACGGACTTTTTGAGACAACTTGTGAAGTCACGATACACGTAATTAATTTAATTTCACTGGTGCACATGGATTGATATTTATTGGATAAAATACCACCGATAATATGCAATAAAACTCAAAATACACGAATTAATGAAAATAAAAACTAAAACGCAAAGTCACTCTACAATTTCCCGACTCGAATGACTTCTTCTTAGTTTTAAGTTTGGCTACCAAATCCAAATTAGGACTTATTATAGTCACAATAAATCACTTTCACATAATTATAGTCCTCAGTCAGTCACCGTCGTCAAGAAGCTTATATATTTAACTGGATATTCTTCCCCTTAAATCCTTGTGACGACGAAGAATTTCAGCTTAATTACGTCACAGCGTATATTGAAACCCTTCCATCAAGTACACAGCACGACACCGATCTGAGATGCGGGAGGCTTTCAAATATAATTTCAAAAAATTGTTAATGTAAACCATTTCATTATTCAGATCAGAGAACGATCTGAGTTCGGATATTAATTTAGGAGTATATTTCCAGAAAACTTAAATAAAAAGTTTCAACTATTCAGAATCTAAAACTCAAGAAATATATAGGTACTATCGGGTTGAATCTGAGTCGCGGGAGAATAATTCTCACCAATAACCTAAGTATGTATTTTGTTTTGTGTAAATATTTGTTTATCCCCGACTGCAATATCTTATAGCATTCAAGTTATATTCAAAATTCTATGGATTAAAGAGCTTGCTTTTCTCTTTTCAGTTATTTTTTGTTTTATGCAGTCGGGTTTTTTGTTTCATATATAATATAATAATTTAATTTATTTCAGGCTTTTTAGTTTTATACAGAATGAGTTGTATGTATTAGTTAGTAAATGAGCGGTACGGTAAAGTAACACTAACAACCATCGCAACTCTGTGAGTTATTATTATTATTTATTTATTTATTTTCAATTTCATACATATTTCGTAACTTAGTACCTAAAAACCTTTTGGGTTTGTGCAGGTACTGCACATTCGCCTTCACAATCCACAAAAATACTTGCAATAAATTAAATTAGTTACGTACGGTAACCACTCAGTACTAGTCAGTACCTACGGTCCTTGCATTAAACGTGTTTTTTTGCAATGTACGTCAAAGTGGTAGCATAAAAGTATTATAATATATACATATATGGAAAGGGCTTTTTACAAGCTTTCATTTGATACCCATATTGTTATAATAACGAAATTTTTGTTTTTAATACCCCCCTCTTTTTTTATTCGTAGCTATTATATAAAAATAATATAGCCTATGACACTTCCACAGTTAAGACGAATCTAACGACACCTCATATGTTTAAATCCATCAAGCCGTTTAGGCTGCAGAGCGTGCCAAAGAAATAGACATACATACATACATACATACATACACTCGCAAAACATAACCCTCCTTCCGGGTCAGTCGGGTAATAAAGAAAATGTTCCTAATGTGCGATAGTTTAATAATATACCTTATATTTACTCAGTATTAATTTTGCACTTTATATTTACGTTACCACTAGTTATTATACTTAGTTAATTATAATATTAATTAAATAGCTACCTAATCGACCTTTTATTCCTTCAAAATATTCGGCCTCGTTTCACAAGTCCGTCCGCAAAGAGCTGAATCATGGTAGGGATTCACATTTAAAATATTTCTAAGTGTATTGTAATCCCTCCCTTGGCTCAGAACTAAAATCAGGGTAGCATTTAAAATCGAAATACTGAAATCAACCATTGTAAATCCTCCCTGACCTCAGATGTATTGGAGTTCTGAGTAGGAAGGTTTTCCATATACGCTACGTCACATATATTTCTTTTTATTGACAACGCTGTTAGCTAATTCGGGACAAACTTGGGATATATACATTTTATTACATAGTTGACTTTCTACCACTTACTTACCTACTACTTTATTGACCATTTTTCCTTGTATCATTGCTTCCATGTGTGTCGCGAAGTACCGATGTTTCGCGAATGTCACCGCACTAATACTATAGAGTCTATAGTATAGACTTTGTATGGCAACACTAACGAATACGAACTTAAGCATATTGTGATTTGCCGCCTTTATGTGGCGTCTAGTGAAGTAGCGAGTAAGACTGCAGAAACATCTCGGCGTGGTTCTGCGGTGTGAATTATACTGGACAAGAGCTAAGTATTCCTCTCACTAATTCTAGTGGCTTGAATAGTTTGTTGAGGCGTATTTAAAGATATTATTAGATATATGTAATATATCAGTTATCTGGTTTCCATAGTACAAGCTTTGCTTAGTTTGGGATCAGATGACCGTGTGTGAGGAATGTCCCAGGATATTTATTTATTATTATTTATATTTATGTACCTAAGAAACCGATGTACTCTTCCTGAAATTTCCCTCCGAGTAAGAAAGAGATCGGCGCCCGAGTAGGTGCTCGACGGGCCGCAAGGCTCCCTGGAGTGACAACGAGATCGGGACCCGAGTAGGGTGCTCGACGGGCCGCAAGGCTCCCTGGAGTGACAACGAGATCGGGACCCGAGTAGGGTGCTCGACGGGCCGCAAGGCTCCCTGGAGTGACAACGAGATCGGGACCCGAGTAGGGTGCTCGACGGGCCACAAGGCTCCCTAGAGTGACGGTGAGATCGGGATCCCGGAGAGGATACCCGACGGGCCGCCAGCCTAATCAGCGATAGCGAAATCGGGATCCCGGAAAGGGTGCCCGACGGTTCGTAACCCCCTTGAGCGATAACGAGATCGGGACTCCGGAGCAGGGTGCCCGACGGGCCGTATGCCCCCGTGTGTGATAATGAGCTTGGCAATAACAATGGAGGTCTTACAAACAAACATATATAACCAAACCGTTCCTTATGTTATTTATATTATCTATGTGCAATCTTACCCAGTTGATATGTTGTATTCTAGCCAATGAAGAAGTGACGAGGTCATGAGGAGGCAGATCATGTTTTAGACATGGCCTTCTCTTGCCCGAGGCACCGAGACAGTCGGTGTCATCGTGCATTAATATCTACAGATGGTGCATGGTTGAGGCGAGCCGGGAGCCCATGTGAAGCGAAGCAGATATACGGGGAAAGTTAAGGAATCTAATAAAGGATTCACAGGTATGAAGACTTGTTGATTTTTATTTTTTTTACCATCGTTACGCCTGCCTGTATGTAGTATGTGAGATGTACCATCATAAGGAGTAATCAACAAGCCATATACTATGATATGTAAATTACATAGTATGTGGGCAGGGCGTAACGACAATGTGTGAGGATATTTTTATTTATTTATTTTCCTCATTAAACTATTAATTCAATGATTGTCCTTTTAAATGTATTATAAAAAGTTAAACCAGTCATTATTTATTAAATTAAAATTAAAGTGACCTATGCAGCAAGGGACCATAGTCACCATAGTACTCAGTGTAAGAACGACATAAATATACATCAGTATACATACTCCCACCGTGGCCAGCGATATCCTTTTATTTTCCACATGCGGATGGGAGACTTCAAGGATTAAGAAAGAACTCACAATTGGCATTGAAAAGAAATCATAATTCATCATCATTATATAAATGTATTATAAAAACTTAAACCAGTCATTATTTATTAAATTAAAATTAAAGTGACCTATGCAGCAAGGGACCATAGTCACCATAGTACTCAGTGTAAGAACGACATAAATATACATCAGTATACATACTCCCACCGTGGCCAGCGATATCGTTCGTCTAGATGTGGTACTAGATAGATACGGGAACGCCGCGGCGTTCCGAACATTCACTGTGAACAATGAAAAGCTACAAGTTTCATAAAATCGTAAAAAATAGCTAGATCTAGCTATAAAGTAGCTAAGTTGGCATCACTGTCTGCTGATATGAAAGCATGCGGACTTTTTGGCGGTAACTTGCTGAGTGACGTTGCATTTACATTTTTATTTTCATAAATTCGTGTATTTTGAGTTTTATTGCATAGTGGTATTTTATCCAATAAAGATCAATCCATGTGCACCAGTGAAGTGAAATGAAATGAATTATGTGTATCGTGACTTTACAAGTTGTCTCAAAAAGTCCGTGAATAGTTTTAGTACAATAACCACCATTTTACTAAAACATGACTGGACGGTGACTGATCATGCGGACTATGTGAAAGTTAATGTGCTGACTATATTAAAGTGATATTATAAATAAAATGTATGCGACTGAAGGACTTTGTTCCATGGTCATGAACAAATTAACAAAAAAAAAATGAAAACATCCGAAAGCATGCTTGCCATTATTGCCAGTTTTTCTTACCATAGACTGCCATAGACTATAGAGACAGGACAAAACTACTAGCATTGCCTGTGCCTGTGGTAGTAGTTGCTTAACCAATATTACTGTACTTGAAAAATACGGATAAAAAGTGTAAAAATACTAATGTTACAATTGAATAATCTTGGATTACAACCATCACATCGTCATAAAAACCGCGTGTGTCAAAAATTTTAGGAAACTGAGGCGCTTCGGCTGCAGAGGACCGGTTGATTCTTTACATCAAATTTCAATGTGTTCTGGAAATGGTTTGCAAAGAGGACGTGGTATCATGGTTTAAAGAATTGGAAAGCTATAAACGCATAGACGCAATGTGTACACTGTTAAATATGTGTTTGCCATTTGAACTGCGTTTCATTGGCACGTATCTGGAGGAGTTGGGTAAGCGGGACTTCCAGGAGTTGCGTGGTGCCGAACTGAGAGCCAACAACCCCACAGATCTGGCTGCGGACATCGGTGGCGCGAATACAGATCCCAGAACGCGACGAAAAATGGCTCTTTATGTTTCATTATTACGTTCGTGTAACTTCGCGTGTGCCACCACTTTGTACAATGCTATGGTCAGTCTTGAACAGACTGGACTGCTCAAGGGTTTATATGGTGATCTGTTGGAAGAAATTCTACTTCTATACACAATGGCTTTGCATCATCCAGCTTTTACATTTGATCAAAAATCGCATTTTGGTGAAATATTAGATAAATTAAAACTTGAAGATCAGCGATTACAATTCCCGGACCATCAGGAGCATATAAGTATAACACCAGTGAGTGGATGCCATACACAATCTAATATCACCCCCAACATGTCAGTACCACCACCCAATTTGCCTAGCTTGGGGCCACCGCCTGGTATCATGTTTGTAAAAACTCCCGGGGTGCAGGTCAGTGTTCTCATTTTATACATTTCATTACATAGGTATAATCATTTCACCAAAACATTTTATTTCTAAATCATACAAACATTATCTTATCACTGAGTAGTAATTTCAAATCATTTCTAAATTATCCAATAAGAACATATTATGATCAACAATGCTTTTGATTTTTTCTCATGTTATTTATTTATATAGACTTGTGAACATTGAAAAGGATGGGCTTATTTGCCAGAATGCCTTGCCAGAATGTATTATTTCCTATGAAAAATAAAGGTTTAATAGGGATTTTCAAACTGGGAATGTTATAATTATTTTGTAAACCATAATGCTGGATTTTGTCATATGAGTAAACAAAGACAAAATCAAGACATGGGCGTTTTTATTATAAGCACTACTTTTTAGAAATAAATTATTATTATTTCCTACTCATGTATTTAGATATGTATATTTTTATGTTTATATGATTTTTCAAATGTTTATTTAACCCTATGGTCACTGGTTACAAAATAACAATTGATTTCTACTGTTATAAAAACCATTTGAGAAATTTAATCAAATATTCAATATATTCACTGATTCTAGTGTTATGTGCATCATACATGCTTTCATTACAATTTTAACTGCATTCTTTGTTGATTACATTGCAATGTTTACAATAATAAATACACATAATAATGTGTTTTATACTTTAACTTGTCGCGCGCACGACCAGACAAGAGAGACCTGCCAGAGTTAAAATTTATATGGAACAGTAACTAAATGACAGTTAATATTAAACCTTGTGTCTTTAAACGTCAAAGTGGCATTTTGCGTACAATGGCCGCGGTTCGCCTTAAACACAAACGGTTTGTTTAAGGCGTGCGGTGGGTTAAAACTCATATAAAGTAAATATGATATAAATAAATATATTTTTATTTATTTAATGGTTCACCAACATTTGCTTACACTAAATATATAATTAATTCAACTGCAAGAAGACTAACCCCCTTACTCATAAAGCGCTATTTAACTAATATACTGTTTAAATGGTCACGTCAATAATGTCACATTATTTGACAATGACAATAGAGTGACGTAATTTATGTGACCCTTTAAACAGTATATTAGCTAAATAATGTTTTATGAGTAAGGGGGCAAGTGTAAAAAACAATTATAAGTAAACACAACATGTAACATTACAAATTTTACTTAATTTTACAAATCATAATTTAATTTCACAGTAAGGGAGTGAAATATGGTTAAGAAATCATAATTATTATAAATATATTTAAACCATTTATGAGACAGTTTTATTATGTTATCATGTCACCAACAGATCATAGAAACGTATTATTGCATTGTGTAGTATAGTTTGTTTTTTAAACATTAACTGCCGGTTTTTTGTTCTGCCTATCCTTGATTTTGTGATTGTGGAGATTTCTCATAAGTTGTGTCAAATATCAAATCAACACCAGAAACTATATGATAGATAAAGATGATGACAAAGCTGAAGTTGGAGCAGTCTTGCTCAGAAAACTGTAACGGCCAGACTGAATATGCCACTATTCCACTCTGGCTGCGATAGTTCCTAGTTGGAGAAGTCAGAAAATATAGGCCTTGAATTGCAGTTAAGCTTTTTGTATGAGGTTCAGGTGCTTGGACATGGTCATTGTTTATTACTTTCATTACTACCAATATTGGTACCAATGTACCCAACTAATATGGCTTACCGATGTACCTGCGCAGAAGATACATTTTCAAAGCGCGGGAAACGCTATTGGTCGGCATCAGCTGCCATGTTAGCGCGCGCCGTGCGGAGGGGCGTGACTTGCGAGTGAGACGGAACTAACAGCTGCAGTGTATTATAGTAGTGATCTAAGGTTGATTGTAAGTTTTAAGCATTCTTTCGTTAATCTTCGGGGCCATACTTTTCTGTGCGATCGAAGATTCACGACGCGCCATATCAGTTGGGTACTACTGTAAATTATTTATCTATGCTAACAGAGATTAACTTAAAACTGTCTCTATTCCAGCCTCCTAACTCAGATGCAGTACCTGAACTTAGTTCACCGCCAGTGCTGAGTGGTGCTGGTGGTGTAGCGCCTATATTGAGTGAAGTGCCACATCCCCCACCCGGGCTACCCATACCACATTACAACATGGGAGAGTATATGGGACCACACGCATGGCCTGCCAATATTATTGTATCAGCAATAAATCAGCCAATAGAGGTAAGTATAATACTTTAAAGTGATTATTTAGATTGTAAACATCCTTATTATTTTCCTTATACTGAGGCATGTGGTCGGTACTTGGGTAATTATTAATTATTTCACATACACTCATTATCAGTATGATATGTTTGTGAAAAGTAGTATATCATTTATCTGGATAGCATAGTACAGCTCTGCTTAATTGAGGATCAGGGTCATCAATCTTCCAGGATATTAATTCTATCCAAAATAATTATCAGTTTCAACAAGCCTGATCAATGTTAATCTGATTTTGTGAAAGTTTGTCTAGTACTGTTAATAGATTCAAATGTATAATACATGACCAAAAGAGAAATTAGTCTTTCCATATTTAAATTAGCTAAAGTTTCTCTCAATCTCATTATTATATAAATGCTTTACAAGTTGCTTGTCTTGATTGGTTTTATAGTCATTCAGGTTAAATAAAAGTTTTTATGTATTGTTTTTAATATGGTAATAATTAAAAAAATAGGCATCTAGTCTGGATCTCAAAAAAAAAATAAAAAAAATTTCATTGCTGAATTCTGAACTAATATTAACTTCATCACTAGCAATATATAACATGTGCCCTAAACTGAACACATGGTTTTGATTTTTGTCTTTGAAATAAGAGTTGGCCTTTGATTCAACTTTCAGAAACTTGCAGCTTTTTGATTCTTATAAATGTACTCGTAATTTTGAAATAAATTGTATTGTAGGTCATAAACTATCCTCCGGGTGCGGGCACGTCCCC
>OX596246.1:11565763-11598500 GCA_951394255.1 Polyploca ridens | reverse complement strand
TTAAAACTATCCAGTTATAAACCCTATTGAAATGTATATATTACGTTCAGAAATATAAACTTCCCCGAGCTTTTCCTAAGAATAACATTAAATAAAAACTCGAAACCAAATACTAACTTCACAGCCTGTCATCTACAAGACCTTAAAATCCAAGGCAATTTGAACATTGCATAAACTATAGCAAGTCTGAAGTATTATAGACATTCATTAGACCATGACATTAACATCTTATTCTTAATTTCAATTTATATTTAAATATGAAATGCTTTTTTTTTTTGGGTTTCGTTACAAAAGTAATTAATTATTATTTATCTTTATTATACTGTAGAAATATCCAAAGAAGAAGATTTACAAAGTCTTTGAACAGAATTTGCAATGTTCCCTTGAAGATGATTCAAGGAGCTAAGAACCCATGTAACTTCGAATTTATTAATATCAACGACATTTGCTTTTAGTAAAAATAATAAGTTTAGATATAGCCATATTATAACGACCACTTAAAATTAGGCCATCCTGAATTGACGAGCCAGTTGGCACGGTTGGTTAAGATTCTACCTATCGCGCCGTAGGTCGTGGGTTCGATTCCCACACAGGACATGCATTTGTGTCAACACGTCTGTATGTCTTGAGTCTGGGTGGAAATATGTTTTTACAAACAAAAAGTAGTATAATGTAATATATCAGTTATCTGGTTTCATAGTACAAGCTCTGCTTAGTTTGGGATCAGATAGCCGTGTGTGAGGAATATCCCAGGATGTTTATTTATTAATGTCCGCTTGTTGATTGGTCACTGTTTCTTGTGCCATTCTTCCAGTTGGCTTTCGACTCTTCCAGTAATGTGGCCTGACCATTGCCACTTCAGTTTAATCCGCGATTGAATTATGCAAGTGTCTTGGAAGCAAAGTGCAAGTAGCATTTAGCTTCAGCTGCAGTGGAAATGTAAACCTAGCTAAACATAATATGCAGGTAGTTCTAAATAGCATACTTGTGAGCTATATTCACAATCATCCTTCTGTGAATATCACAGCAAGGTCTAACATGGAGAACTTCAAATAACATGCTCCATATATGTAGCTAATTTATTCAACCAGCAGTAGTAACAATTCCGAAAGTCGTCACAATATACATTTATTTTGAAAGTGCAATTATTTATGATCAATAAATTCAGTAGACGCGAGTGTTAAGAATTTAGAGGGAATTCCATGATTATATTGTCGAGTAGCACCGCAATAGAAAAATATAACAGTTTTACAAGTAGTTATAGTAGGTTAGTAATGGAAGCAGAAATTATGTCCATTATTAGTCATGGCACTATATCATTAGTGTGAAATTCTGTTTGATTATTGACCCTGGATATCAGTTGTAATACTTAGTAAAATGTGCCATATATTGGTATTAATTTAATTGGTTGATGTTTGATAATTACGAAATAATAATAATTACTTATTAATAATTTAGATAATAGAAATATAATTATAATTAATGATTATTAATTCGAGTGATCACTCGAAACTTTCGAAAGTAATAAAACAAATCTTAAATCAAAACGTAACCAGGAATGCTTTTCATCTCTCGATATTGCTCTTGGCCCTTTTTAATAGCTTTGACCGTCATTAGTGCCCCACTAGAGCCTTATTGAATCATTTGATTTGACAGGAAATAATTTAAAATGCGAAAATTAAACATGTAATAAAACTTTGGTACAATATAAAAATCTAATGATGTATCAATACCTAGTAAAAATATTTTAGCGATATAAAGCACCTACGGCTTTGTTTTACTTAATTTAATTAGCTAGTTGTATATGGTTACTTGCGTGTTTTTATTTTAATTTGAATAATATTTAGGAAATGACCATTGTTTTGCTACGATACCAATGATCGGCCGCTAAGAGACAACGTTTCTTTGTGTTAATCATAATTTTCCATACTTATGGAATTCCCTAAGATTCTCACTCGTAACACAAATCCCATTATGTAATAAACTGTATTTATATCACTTGACTTTGTAAATAATCCAGCCTGTCTTCTAAACTATTTGATATACAGTTCACGCGATGAATTTTATACAAGATACTACTAAATGCGTTTCCTTTAATCCAAGACTGATTTGTATTGCTAGTTAATGGACTATATATCCTTGTTCACAATATTCGGTGTTAGTGGAACCTGTTACAATAATCAACATTTCTGGACTGTCTGTTTAATGGTTGAGGATATAGGAATATACACAAAGAAACAAAATAAAACAACACAATGTAAAAAGTGACAATTAATAATCAAAACGACTGACCAGAAAAAATGATGAACTTGTGTGTTACCTATCTGTAATCAGTAATAGTGAACAAGTAGTTATTTTGATCAAGCTCACGAAAATGCAATGCTCTTAAAAATAATAATTCATAATCATTGTAAATAGATACAAATATGTAAGAGATTTGAGGCGTTACAATTGACGTGTTCATATTATGTAAATAGTTCAGTTTATATAAAATTGTTTATATTTAGATATTGAGTACCTATATTTGTAAATTACTTTGTAATAATTTGAGTGTCCCTGTAGAGTATATTCGATTGTTTGTCTATGATCACTGTCACAAATCACAATTTATCATCTCTAAGTCCCAGTTTTCGGAGAAAAGTTCAAATTAGGAGGGTTGTATTGTTTTTGCATAGTTATTAAAAACATGTAATTGTTTTTCAATGGAAACAGATGCGTCACACGCAAGGGTGGGCGACCGGCCGGGGTCATCGCTGTGGTCGATCTAATCTGTAGCTTGCCGAATTGTATTCCTACTCGAGTATTGGTCTTACTGTAGGATTTCTGCATTATCTTTCGTGTGAGTGAGCGTGATTGTTTTTTAATACTAAAATTATAGAAAATAATGATAAATAATAATCAAAATTTTGGGTTAGACATACAAGTTTGGGTTTTCTTTGTGAAGTTCAATAAAACGAAAAAAAAGCAATCGTTTAATAAAAAAAGTGTGTTGCCTCGATGCGAGATACACAAACTACGTAAGGGACTTTCTTATTATGACGATACCTACATGAAATGTGACTCCTTATGAAGGTTGTATGTCCAAGTAACGTAAAATATTGTGTTATTTATATCTTAACAATGTTATGTATGAAACAAGTTGAAGTATAGATTAAACATAGAAAGAGTAACTTGTAATGTAGCAGTATAAGTAGGTATGCCTATGTCTGGAGGTAGCACCGTCGAGGTATCATCGATGCAATATGAAGCTAGCATTACATGCTGCATATCATTTAAATAATTTTGATTGAGTGTGATATTGAAGTGGATTTAACATAATATAATATTTTTATCTGCTCAATCTCCGCATTCGTCAAATAGACACACTCTGTGAAGTGATTAATCGTTTAAGTTAAGTGTTTAATTTCTAATTAATTGAAACATGCGCAACTGGAATAAAATAAATGAATAAATACTTGTTGCAATGTTCATGCAGCTTTATTTTGCTCTAGTGGAAGTATGAGAATATTTTTTTACTTTGTACAGAATGTTATAAATGTGATAAATAATTTTTGACATAATTAGAAATTGTGATTTAGTAAGGTGTGTAGTTTATTATAAAAAAAGAAAAAAAAAGAAAAACTCGCTTTACTAAATATACTGTACTATTCTACAGCTATGTATAACATTGTTTTCCCACTTTTTATAATTGGGTACTTATGTATGTAAGCTGTTGTACCTATTAAAGATCAACACTTCAGGAAATGTAATGTTTCGGCCCAGTATTGTCAGACCTCTGTATCCCACCAATGCTGTGAATCATTTGCTTCCTGAGAAATAAACAACCAAAATCTATAGTGTGTTTTGTATCTTATCCTGTTATGACAACACCACGAACTACTATCGACACACAACTATCGATTTGGCGCTAGTGTCGAACTGACTCATAATGCCTCGGCCATACGCTTGCAAACTCATGCAAACTCCAAACTCCCACAAACGCTTGTACAAATCAAGGTAGACAAACGTAGCCATCCACACGTTTGCAAACGCTTGCGAGCAGCGTTGGTAGTGCGTTGACAAGCAAGCATGACGGACGTCGAGCTCGTTTATGCAATAACGTTTCTTATTTAAATGTTTACGGAATGTAACCATAAGTATTTATTTCTTGTATTTTATTTCCATAACATGCTTATTTAAAATTTTACTGACATGATTCCATGCATTAGTATCTTGTTTCTGATCAATACTTTACGTCTAAAATGCAGGGTAATGCAGGAAATTCGAGGAATTGTAAAATTACTGGATCTACCATTATCTCTTTTTGTTTACGCAGTAGGTTTATGCATTACTACATACTTAATTTTTGATTACGTTTAATTTAATACACAATTCAGCATTAAAATCTGTGAGTGAACAATAAATCACCCCTTATTTCCCACCTATAGGGTAGCTATTTTTTTACAAATTCATATGGGAACAACTTCGAGGTGTACCCTATCAAATAAGAATGATTAAAATCGGACTACTCTATAAAAAGATATGCATGTTCATACATAAGAAAAAATATATACGTGTAAACTCTAAACCTCCGTTTTTTCGTCGGTAAAAATGCAGGGTAATGCATCCTGCATTTTTCAGCATTCGAGGAATTGTAAATTTACTGAATAGACCATTAAATCATATATTTTTAGGCATTGCATAGTTTTAACAGTACGCAGACACACGTCTGTTCGCCGCCAGTGCGCAAGCGATACTAACTACACACAAACGTGTGGATGGTTCGCAAGCAGCGTTGCCATTAGGGTACGCATTAGTACGCATTGCGTACTATTTCGTTAGGTAGCGTTCTCGGGTACTCTCCCGCCAATTTGCGTACTATTTTACTGACAAGGCATAAAAAAAAAAAAACAAAATAATAAAGTTCAATACTTTTAATTTCTGTCAACCAAGTTTCAGCATAAAATGAGTACTAGCTACCCCGGTGTGTTTCTTTTTAAACATCTAGGAACAATTCCTTTAGAGTAGTAATACCGAGCAATCCGATTCCGAAACTAGTCAATGATTTGTCACTGATTTTGAAGAGTAAAGACCAATCACTGCATCTTGTGTTCATGATTTGACCAATCGGCGCGCATATGTCCTTGAATTAGCCAATCAGAGCGCATTGGCGGTGGTGGGAAATTGGCGGAATAGATTGCAAGCAAAATGAACGTCATTGCGCTTCTTTGGGCTAGTTGTTCGATGTTTTCAAAATACGCTTTTATTAGCTTTACTTGTATGTATGTAATGGAATCTTCAAACTTAATTTTCATTGACTTCCAAACGTCAGATTAAACTGAAATTTTGCACACTTATCAAGTACCTACCGAATTTGGGACCATCGAGCTGATCTGATGATGGATTCGGAAGGTAGGCACTGGAACTCCATAACGGAATAACGTATGTTAGCCGTGTTTGGACTTGTTGGAATCGTCTTGAAATGCAGTTTTGACTACATAGGGTGCTTTTCAAGGTCTGATGATGGAGTAGGAGGGTTGGCACTGGAATTCCATAATGAAGCAATGTTTCTTAGCCGTGTTTTGGCTTGTTGGGATTGTCGTAAGATGCACTTTGATCATTTATGGTTTTCAGGGTATGATGATGGAGTCAGAGGGTAGGTACTGAAACCCCATAGCGGAGCAACGTTTCTTTGCCGTGTTTGGGGCTTTGGGCTTGATGCTGCCTAAATGTATGCAGCTTTTGTAATTAAGTTTAATACTTGAATAAAAATCGTGGGACGCTTTTCCTTGAAACCCAATAGAATTTCTTATCATTATTATGAAGAAATATCGTAAATTACAAAATGAAAAGCGTCCCACGCTTTTTCATTCATTCAAATATTAGACTTAATTATAAAAATTGCTTACATTTAGACCCTTACGGGATAGACAGAGAATATACTTAGGTTCAATTTTATTAAAATTTAACACTTTTTAGTGCAGGGCTTTTTAAAGCATGTTTTTTTGTTTTTTTTTATTATAATTTATTTTTATTCCATGTTCGTTCATCATTATTTGTTACTTTTTGTGGTTTCACAGGTTTGGTTGCTCTTTCGTGGTACCTTCGGTTTCGGTGCGCAAACGTTAATTACAAAATGCAAATAATGCAATTAATAAACACTTTATCTGAGCAATAACTTGAATAATATTTTATTGACTGCGTACTCAAAACTTAAGTTACGTACTATTTTTAGGTTCTGTGCGTATCCTATCGTGAAGTCACTCTGGCAACGCTGTTCGCAAGCGCTTGCCGCAAACTTCCTTTGATTTGTGCATGAAAAACCGACACGGATCGGGTCGGCGGCAAGCGCTGGCAAACGCTTGGCAAGCCACGGCAAACACCCATCCACATGTTTGAATTTGCGGAGGCTTGCCGAGGCTTGGCAAACGTGTAGAGGGCTCATAAGAATATGAGATTATCTTATCGCGGATTCAATAGTGATATTGCAGATGAGTGCTATTGCAAATGAACTTTTCAGCATAGCTCTACTGAGTTCGTTTGAATGGAAGAGCCGAGCTTGATCTAGGTGAAATTACCAATTAGCAAATATTCTTAAATAAATTAACTTTTTAACAAAAAAAAATAAACCGCCTTCAAAGTACACTGTATGTACGGGATGTACGGAAGCAAGACCAGCTTATGCTTCAATTGCCACCCTCACCTGCACGCGGTCATCCTGCTGGCTAACGAACGAGGCTTTGGCGACCGGTCGATGGCGGTATAGCCCCCCCTTACCCTGGCACAGTTAAATCCACTGGCCACCGACGGGCAGCAGCGTCGATGGTGCGAAATAACTGGGCCCTGCGATCTCCAACCCGCCTGCCCAGCGTGGAGATTATGGGCATCAACCCCCTCAATGATAGACGCACAAAAGAAATGGCCCCCAGTTCCCGGTCTCCCTGCTATTCTAACCTCATCTTTTTGGCAACATGTTTCTTTTGTATATCTTAATGTAGTAGTTTTAACAATGTACGGCACGAATTACCCAATATGTACATAGTTTATTTACTTTTTTAAGTTTGTGATGATGTGGCACCACGTGCAATTCACTGTGTTTTTTTTTTTTTTTTTTTTTAATTTTAATGGGTAGTGTGGGTGCAGTTTTTGTTTACCGACCGACCATAGATTATATATCGTGGCGCGGCGTGCGGCGGCTGGTCGGCTCGCACTTTCTCTTTGAGGACTGTCTGGCGACCGTCTATAGGTAAAAGGTACTACCTACCTATTTTAATCTGTCTGACCAATTAGTCGCCGCGTAGCTATATTTTTGTATATATTTGTATGTGTATGTTTCAAATGTTATCAATTTTTATTTTTTTATTTTTACATAATCTTAGTTTTTATTTTCAATTGTTAATTGTTTGTACTGTGTCGCTGTATGTTCGTGATGTCACGGACGTGGGCCTCGACTGAAAACCAGCGCGAGGGTTAGTTTTTCTTACTAACCTAAGCACATTGCTGAGTCGAGACCTATTCCTGGCATCACGCAACATTGCATTTTTGTGTAGTTTTTATTATTTGTTCTGTTTTTATATTTTTTATTTTTGTCATTAATGTAATGTTGTGTGTTGTCCTGAATAAATCCTTTTCTTTCTTTCTTTCTTTCTTTCTATTCCTGGTCAAGGTAGCGGTCACGGTTACGGCAGGGCAGGGGGTGCTAGGAATCCCCGGGCTACCTCAGGCTACCTCAAAAAACTGACCCTGGCAACGTATAACGGACGTACTCTGAGGCTTGACGAGCACCTAGCACAGTTGGAAGTGGAGCTGGAGAAAATAAGGTGGCATGTCTTGGGGTTATCTGAAGTCCGACGAGAGGGGGAGGACACCGTAACCTTAAACGGAAGCCACCTGCTATACTTCCGTGAGGGTGATCAACCATCCCAGGGTGGAGTAGGATTCCTCGTTAACAGGGCTCTCTCTAATAACGTTGAAGAAATCTCCAGTGTGTCAACCAGGGTAGCGTGCCTCATACTTCGGCTATCTAAGAGGTATAGCCTGAAGATCATACAGGTTTACGCGCCGACCTCGACAAACCTGGATGAAGAAGTGGAAGAAATGTATGAAGACATATCAAAAGCCTTGAATAACACCACTAAGGCACACTTCAACGTTATTATGGGGGACTTTAACGCCAAAGTGGGAGTCCAGAATCACAACGAATCCCAAGTGGGCCCACATGGTTTTGGTAGTAGGAATCACAGAGGGCAAATGCTCGTCAACTTTCTGGAGAAAGAGGGGTTCTTCTTGATGAACTCATTCTTTAAGAAGAAGCCCCAAAGAAAGCGGACGTGGCGAAGCCCTGACGCTGTGACCAAAAATGAGATCGACTTCATCATGGCAGACAAAAGGCGCATATTCAGAGATGTCTCCGTGATCAACAGGTTTAACACCGGATCTGATCACCGGCTCGTACGAGGCTCTCTGAATATCAATCTCAAGCTTGAAAGAAGTCGCTTGATGAAGTCCACGCTCCGACCTAATCTACTCCAAATCACGGCGGGCTCTGAGAAGTTCCAAAAACTTCTCGAGGATAGATTCGATGCCTTGGAAACCACTGAGGACGTAGACGAGGCCTTACAGAACGTGGTTGGGACGCTGAGTGAGGAGGGCATCAAGTTCTGTAGAACGCAGCGTACAGGTACGAAGTCCAATCTCTCGGTCGAAACTCAACGGCTCATGACAATAAGGCGGGAAGGAACGCAAGCCACTTCGTCAGAGCGGTCAGACCTTAACAAGCAGATTGCGAAGATGGTACGTCGTGACCTTCGGAGCTCCAATACACGCCAAATTGAACAGGCAATAGAGCGAAACCGAGGGTCCAAAGTATTCACTCAGCAGCTTGGAAGGAGCCACCTGACGAAGCTGACAACACATCATGGCAATACCGCATTGTCAAAGCCGGAGATTTTCGCTGAGATTGAAGACTTCTATGGCCGGCTGTACACTTCACATGCCCCTCAGACGCAGCGTGACATCCACGATTCCAGAGCCACCCTGACTCGACACTATACCGACGAACTACCAGATATCAGCCAGGACGAAATTGTGTTGGCTCTAAAACAGCTTAAAAATGGAAAAGCCCCGGGTGAAGACGGAGTTACTTCAGAACTTCTGAAGGCAGGAGGAATTCCTGTACTGAAGGAACTACAGAGCCTTTTTAACTCGGTCATTAACTGCGGGAGAACTCCGAAGGCGTGGAACGGGAGTATTGTGGTTCTGTTTTTTAAGAAGGGAGATAAAACCCTTATTAAAAACTATAGGCCTATCTCACTCCTGAGCCACGTCTACAAGCTGTTTTCTAGAGTCATCACAAACCGTCTTGCCAGAAGACTCGACGAGTTTCAGCCACCGGAGCAGGCCGGGTTTCGAGGAGGATTTGGTACTATAGACCACATCCACACAGTGAGGCAGATTATACAGAAGTCAGAGGAGTATAATCGGCCCCTGTGTCTAGCCTTTGTGGACTATGAGAAGGCCTTTGACTCCGTCGAAACCTGGGCTGTTTTGGAATCCTTGCAGCGATGCCAAGTAGACTATCGTTATATCGAAGTGCTGAGATGTCTCTATGATGCCGCAACCATGAGTGTCCAAGTACAGGACCAGCAGTCTAAACCCATCCAACTACGCAGAGGAGTGAGACAGGGGGATGTCATATCCCCGAAATTGTTCACAAACGTATTGGAGGATATGTTTAAGACGCTGGACTGGAAAAGGATGGGCATAAACATAAACGGCGAATACATCTCACACTTACGATTTGCAGATGACATAGTCTTGATGGCGGAGTCGCTGCAGGAGCTACAACAGATGCTGGACGGCCTAGCATCAGCCTCGCGACGTATTGGTCTCGGCATGAACTTGGGTAAAACCAAAGTCATGATCAGTGTTCACATAGATCCGGGACCAATCGTCGTAAATGGCCACCATCTCGAAGTTGTTCAGGAATATACCTACCTTGGGCAGATTCTGCAATTAGGTAGAAACAACTTTGAGAGGGAAGCCAAGAGAAGGATCCAGCTGGGCTGGGCAGCGTTTGGGAAACTTCGTAGGGTCTTCGCGTCACCCATACCGCAGAGTTTGAAAACGAAGGTTTTCAACCAGTGCGTCCTACCCGTTATGACATACGGAGCCGAAACGTGGACACTCACGGTACGGCTAGTGCACCAGTTTAAGGTCGCTCAGCGAGCTATGGAACGAGCTATGCTCGGAGTTTCTCTGAAGGATAAGATCCGTAACGAGGTTATCCGACAGAGAACCAAGGTCATCGACATAGCTCATAGAATTAGCAAGCTGAAGTGGCAGTGGGCTGGTCACATATGCCGAAGAACCGATAACCGGTGGGGAAAACGTGTTCTTGAGTGGAGACCGCGCCTCGGCAAACGTAGTGTAGGGCGCCCTCCAGCGAGATGGAGTGACGATCTGCGAAAGGCTGCTGGTAGGAAGTGGATGCGTCGAGCCGAAGATAGGGTGAAATGGCGCGCATTGGGTGAGGCCTATGTCCAGCAGTGGACTGCTGTAGGCTGATGATGATGATGAAAGTACACTAAAAAGTATGAAATAACTCTTATCTGACACTGTTTTTACGTCAGCGAAATCGCATGACGTGTTCTATAGAAAATATTTCGCAGACAGTTATTTCATACTTTTTAGTGTACTTTGAAGGCGGTTTATTTTTTTGTTAAAAAGTTAATTTATTTTTGAATTTTTAGTATCATCTATATGAAATTTATATGGGACCATTTCGGAATAAACCCCTTTCGAACAAAAAAAGAATTTTGCAAATCCGTCTATATATGACGAAGTTATGCCCGAACAAGGCCCGAACAAACATAAAAAAATACAAACATCTGAATTGATAATCTCCTCCTTTTTGAAGTCGGTTAATAAAAATTACTATAAACTGACTTGAAATTCAAAATTCAAAAAGCATTTATTCAATTTAGGCCCTGATAAGGCACTTATGAACGTTAACAAATGGCTCTACACCGGTTCCAAATACAACTTGAACTGAGAAGACTTGCATATGAAGATGTTTAAATGTAGACAGGGCCGGGCATTATTTGAATTACTTATACAAATACAAATACGTTGTATTTCAATTACTAGGTACCTACCTAAAAATACATATAATCGGTACTTAATTTGTATTTCAAATACATATTGCTGCATTATATATTTTGTCATACATTAAGCGACCTTATCATTCATAATGAGAAATAATCTGCTCTTTCTAACAAAGAACAAGAAAAGGATGTAAGAAATTTAGTCCTGTCAAATTAGTCCAATGCTTGTTTTCAATATAAATTTAGTCGCCATCTATCGCGGTTACGTCTAAATACACGCAAAAATATGTTCTATCCTTTTTCAATAATGTTCGTAAGAAAGAGATGAGATGTGACTAAATTAGTTTAGTGCGATTTACAACAGAATCGGCACCATTGTCAAAATTGTACGATTTTACATAGTAAAAGTCAAAAAGTTGAAAATTTTGTCAAATTGTATGCTTGTAAAGTTTCTGATATAGGGCTTATATTTTCAAATTGATTGAAAATAAACGGACGGAATAATTACTATTTGAAAATGTGCCGCCAGGATTTATCAATGAATCGATTTATGTTAATAGGTTTTGAAACCTAGATAGGTATTTACCAGTATACGTTTTTAGCAAAGCCACAAATATACTTTTCCTGACTAAGTATTTTACATGCCCTAAACCCTATGTAAAATGGTCAGGAAAAGACTTTTTTTCAGTATTTGTATACATCACCTATAAATACACATCACGTTGAGATACGATACAGTAGGTTATACCTAGCTAGGTCTATAATAGGTACCTTAAGAGCACTCAATTCGCCATACTTTTCATACAAAACCCTGTACTTATTATGGCGTTCTGAACAAATTAGTATCTTGCGCACTATATCTAGCCGTGTATCTAGGCGAAATAAAAAAAAAAGTGTAAAACAAATTCAGTAAAAGCCTCCGAAAAACAGCGTTTTTGCTCAAATTTTACCTGAACTTTGGCCATATCTAATGTACCTATAAATTTTAAAAGTAAAGTAAACATTTAGATACCAGGCTTGCAAATGTATGGGAGATTCTAAATAACTAACTTTTTTTTCACAGACTTGTAAGATTTTTTCACAAGAAGTATACGCCTGGAACAAGTTTTATGATAAATGCGAAATCATGAATGATGACCTAGCGAAGCGGCCGCGAGTTATCAGCGGAATTTACCGACTGATAACCGACGCTGTCTGATGCTGTCTCTGTTTTTTCGCAGTCAAACATTACGTTGGATGAAACAAGCTTTTAGACTATGCTTTAGGGCATGAATCTCGGAATCTCGGAATCTCGTAATATCGGAATCTCGGACCTTTTTTTCCCGATATTACAATATCGGAATTCAGTGATCCAGTATCGTAATATCGGAATCATATATTTTTATCTATTTGAGTTTTTAAATAATGCTTTTAAGCGCGCCCCAAGGTATGGTCGCCTACAGCTATAAAATTAACATATCTTACATCAATTTTGCCTACTAGTGTAGTGAAAGTTCATTATCAATAAAAATGCTTGACGCTTTGTTTTTAGGAAAATATTAGGAAGAAAAACGAGCGTATAAAAAATAAACGTACAATGGTGCTGATTCTGTTGTTTACAATCAAACTCATTTTAAGTTTTATTAAGAAGCTGAAACTTGGTCCTTAAGCCTACAAGATCACCGGATCAAAATTGACGCACTGCAGAAGTGGTGCCGGTGAAGACGGTTCCTGAAAATTCCGTTGATGGCCTTTCGCACCAATAACTCGATCCTAAAGGAGCTTAGAATAACAGATAGGCTTTCATCGACTGTGCAGCTTCGAATTCTCAACTTCTTTGGTTACATCTGCAGAAAAGAACACTCGATGAAGAGACTTGTTGTCCAGGGTGGGAGGGTGTACTCGCAACGCTACGAACCACAAAAAATTTAAAAGCATTGCGAAAGCTGTAACCCTAGTCAAGAAGAACATTGGCGTTGAAGAGCCACCATGAACACTATTTATTGCAACCACGACCACTCTGACAAGTGTGCTCGACTGAGCAGAAGATGTTTTCAATCCACTTTATGACGAACTAGTTGTCTCCTGAGGTTTCACCTGCGTTCCAGGGATCAAAAGTAGCCTATAAAACTCAGGGATGATGTAGCTTCTCATAAGTGAAAAAAAAAAAACTAATCCGACCGGCAGTTCCACAGATTAGCCAGTTTAACCAAACAAAAAAACTCTTCCACTTTATAATATTAGTATAGATTCATAATTATGTACAGTTTATAAGGAATATGTGCTATTTATAAGGAATATGTGCAATTTATAATAAAAAAAATTAATTCCGATATCAATATCGGAATTCCAATATTGAGATCTAATATCGGAAACCAATATCAGAATTGAAAACACTTCCGATATTACATGCCCTACTATGCTTGCGGTGAAGTTGCGCCGGCCACAGAGGGCCGCCTTATGAAGATAAGTAATACCGGATAGATTTTTGCTCATAGAAAGCAACTTATTCACGTTTATCACAAAACATAATTACAGCTTTTCATACATTTTAACCGGAGACATTGATCTTTTGTTTGTAAAGCTATTTTTTTCTTGCGATTTCGAAGTTGGTCCCATAGTAAAAGTCGTTCGAATTTATAAGTAGGTAGGTACTTTACTTGGTTTCATTTATTGTCGTATCCACCCTTTATATTTAGTGGTATTCTAAGGAAAATGGTTAATCTCTGTACATATTTAACTTACATATTTAACCTACCGACTTTTATTAATTTTATTATTGTACACACGGCTACAGATCAAGCTATAATTTCCAATATAAGCTGACCTCTCATTGTACGGAAATCCTATACAATGCGAGATCAGCTTATACTGGAATGTATAGCTTGATCTGTAGCCGTGTGTACAAGCCGGCACGCACACTTTCACACGCGCGGGTAATCGGCTCTGTGTAAACGGCGACAGTGTCTAGTTTCCCGCGGAATACCCAACTAATGTGTGCGTGAGGTGGTGGTCCGACGTAGTCTGTGTATTGTACCAATTTATTTTCAGATACAAATCATAAAAGAGTACCTATTAAGGTACACATAGGTTTTATCAATTTCGCGGTCTAAAATAGGTGATAAAAATACTTAAACATCAATGTAACAAACCCGCTTGCATGCTCCTGAGCTCGGCTAACAAACTGTTTATGTAGGTACTTATAGATTGAAGAGCGTATATAAGTCCCTACATGACGTTTTTCTTCGTAATTTCCATAAATACAAATCCTCCATCCAAAAACATTTTTGTGTTAAATGTTGCCAAGACTAGACCGCAGTGCCTATATCGCTCGCACTGTCAAAAAGTTCTCAGATCTCATGTAGAGCCAAGCTTATAACTATACTATACACCCTAACTCTAAAAAGCCCTAAATTCACAAACTTCCGCTATTCTTATTTTACTTACTTTTTATTCTTGCAAACAACCGCCGTCTGCAGTCTTCATATCATAATACCATAAATAATTATTCATGAGACATAGAGAAAGAGGTAAAATCAACATAAGTACCTAAATTAAACGATAAATTTAGCGTAACTAAGGAAGAGGGTTTAACAATCTTGTACGCAGTATTTTTAAGTAGGACCTTATCTTAATAAAAATCAAGTATCTACCTACCTACTCTAAAAGCAAACATTAGATAAAGATAGGGAGCAAATTGCCGGCGTCGTGCTCGGAGCCACACGCGGTCTTCACAATAAATTAAAAATTTAATTAAACTGCCGAGTGGTGCTAGGCTACTTCTTGATATAAACGTTTTACTTAGTTTCCTTTTATTTATATTATGATATTATATTGGTCTTATGATTTGGTCCTTCAATTTCCGACTAAATTAATGTTTAAAGAAAAAAATTACCCAAAGTTAAATCTACAAAATTATCCACAATATTAATTTTGGTATTATTAATTTCCATTTTCACCAACCAATGCCTAGTTTAGGAAATTTCTAACAAATATCAAATAAAGAATGAAAAGTTGTAATTATGAGTTGCGTTAGGATTCTTCTATGTGTTAAGTAGTTGGTGAAAATAGGCATAAGAAAACTAAATGTTATACTTTTATTTAAAAAACTATAATTTCCATCCAATTCCAATTTTCATAAAAATCTATTCGTCAATTTCGCTTTTATGATTTAAGTAAGGTAAGAAAAGACGGCGCGGCGGCGTTTAACGTAAGTTTGTGCTCAACTTCGCTTTTCTTCATAATTACTTTATGGAAACTATAAAACTTAATAGAGAGATTGTCTGAGCTAGTGAAAGTACCTTATCTATTATGGAGGCCACCTTATTCTCACTAGACAGGTAATTCCATTTAGTGCACTACAAACTTCAATTTGCCCAACTTAGAGCGTTCGGAAAATTGTATTTTCAGGGCGTTTCGTTACTTTCTAGCAATTCTCTATAGAAGTAATGATACAAATTTTGAAGGAGTAGAATATACTCGGTTACCTCCGTAGAGATAGGTGCCGAAGATACCTGTGGAACGTAGTACTGAGTTCTCGTTATGGTGCAATCAGAACAGACCAACTGACTTTTCTTCCTAACTGTAGCGAACTTGCTGAGATTTAAAAACTCATTCGTAGAAGTAGCGGGGCTCGTAGAAAAGAATACGTCTGCTTCGAACGTCACTTGTAGCGGTGGTACTGCGACCGTAGCAATGCGCCGTAGCACGTAGTATCACTGCTACGTCGCGTCGCCAGCCGCCTTTACGGATGTTTGTAGTCTCAACTAAGTATGATTTAGATACAAACTTTGTGGCTCCTTTCCTGAAATAACACGGACTTTAGTGTGAAAACTGTGTCATACGAAGTATACGAACTGTTTGCGACCAATTCCAAACTTAGCGATAAACAGTTACTATATTTCTTTTTGACATTTATACGTTTGTTATAATAACAAAAGCTAGAATGGGGGTAGTGAATCTAACATTACTCCAAAACAGGAAATATCCTCAATGAAAAAAAAAAAAAAGAATATACCAAAGAAAAGCAAATCTGCAAGTCGTGTATATGTAGAGCATGTACAAGACTCACAAAACAAGGCATGTATAACATTATCTTGGTAGGTCACACCACACACCTACCAAGATAATTTTATAAAATTCTCGTTTGAAATAGTTAATTGCATTAGTAATGGATATAACTTAATAATAAGACTGAATAATAACGGACATGTACGTACTAAACCTGAATTCAAGCTTAATAAAAGTAGAAAATTTTCATCATTTCATATAATATTTTAGTGGTTAGCCGAAATGGCTGCTTACTTTTAGAGTTTGGCAGAAAGTTTGAAATTTTGTGCATACCAAGCACTTACCTATTACTTCAAAAAGATTTTATTATTTTCTGTGATTTTCAAGTTTGATTATTACTATTGGTTTTTATAATTTATAGGTTAGGAAACTCTTTTTTAAGATTTAAATTAAATATATGAGCTATTTTTGAGACGACTTATCGTATTTACCTGCTAATTAAATGTAATCTCTCAAATGATCTGTAGTTAATCAAACCTAATGATGTGTTTGGATACAGCTACAATAATCTCATTACTATTCAAGTAGTCATAGATAACAAGGAGAGAGGTAATTGTGTGTTACGTAGCATTATCATAAAGTACGTACATACGGGACACAATATACTACACATAAGCTAATACATTGAGACAAATTACAGAGACAAATTCGTACTCATTAGTTTAATTGGCAGTCATCAATTAGTGCAAAATACCTGAACGGATTCATTAACGTTTACTAAAATACATTTAATTCTGTGGTCATGTTCATTACACTTAGTTCAAAACAACACACACAGGCTTATACACAGTAAAAAAAAAACAGCTCAGTGGTATTGCAAATGTTGTGGCGAATGTCGTGAGTTTGAAACTAACATCAGCTTCCTAAGGAAAACACTTATTCGAAAATCTGGCGCCTATCACCTACCGGTGTATTCCCTTCGCTTGAGTGCCAGTTTAATTCTAGGCTTTTGTGTTTACCATTTTCGGTCACATAATTACATATCATGGTGAAACTTATTAAAACGACGCGACGGGCCTGTTGGCGTGGTTGGTTAAGATCCACCTATCACGCCACAGGTCGTAGGTTCGATTCCCATCCAGGACATATAATTGTGTGTATTACCATGTCTCCATGTAAGTATATTAACTATGTGTTTACGTACAAAATGTACCTAGTACATTTTTTATATGACAAATACGGTAAACAAGCCTACAGCCCAATTGATGGTAAACGGTTACTGTACCCATATGGACGCATGCACGACACGGAGCATCAGTCACGCACCACATGAGCACTGGCGACCATACTCACGCGCAGGATAACAAAATAAAGTTATTTGGCTGCGGTATTCTGTAAGGTGGAGGTACTTCCCCAGTCGAGCTGCTCTTTGTGCGAATAAACGCTACGCTTTACCTCTCTCAATATGGTATATGTATGGTATATCAGATGTAGTATTACCGGTTCATAGTACAAGCTCCGCTTAGTTTGGGATCAAGTCCATCCCGAGCGTTTATCGCTGTGACGAGACTAGGTCCATTGTGATTGCCACATAAATTTGATGTCGCTGCCAAGACCTATTGGATTAAGCTTCACTAGGTGTATTCTTGGGCACGATTGCATTTACTACTGTATCTAGGTGTAACTAGTGTTTCATCTGACTAGTATTTTTAACCGACTTCAAAAAAAGGAGGAGGTTCTCAATTCGAATGTTTTTTTTTTTTTTTTTTTTATGTTTGTTACCTCGTATCTCCGTCATTTATTAACCGATTTGGAAAATTCTTTTTTTATTTGAAAGGGTACGCTTCCCGTTTGGTCCCATTGTCATCAGATCAGGATTTGATTACTTCTTAGTGTACTTTGAAGTCGGTTTAAGGTTTTTGTAAAACAGTCCAATTATATTTGTGTATCAACAACAACTCGCACTCCTAGGTATAGGTAGGTATTAGTGCCCCTTTCCCTGATGGTGAACGAATACTTGTTCATCCTGTGCCCTCAATGAGAATGTGTAAGTACTTTCTACTTAGAGATAGTACCTCTCTAGTTAGGATAACATCTAACAGGTATTTTAGTTCCTTTGAGTGTTACCGATAAGTATACAAACAAGTTGTGCAATTTTGTTAAAATCAATCTAAGATTTATAATATTCCAAAAAACTTTGGTATATGACATGGGTAGGACCTTCCATTCACGTTGACTGTGGGATTTAGTAGTTAGAACTACTTAATTAGGTGTGCATACTGTACAACTTTGGGAGTAATTAATTAGTCTCCAAACTAGGAGGTTGTGAACGTGGTTTTTGGAATTTGCGAGAACGGCGATCCAAAAGTGTTATTTTACATTTAATGATATTTAAATTCATATAAATAATAATAAATATCCTGGGACATTCCTCACACACGGTCATCTGATCCCAAACTAAGCAGAGCTTGTACTATGGAAACCAGATAACTTATATAATACATATACTACTTTTTGTTTGTAAATACATACTTAATATACATAATTACACCCAGACTCAGGACATACAGACATGTTCATGCACACAAATGCATGTCCTGTGTAGGAACCGAACCCACGACCGGCGGCGCGTAAGGTGAACCTTAACCAACTGCGCCAACTGGCCCGTCAATATGGTAAATATTTAGGTACATTATGTCAGTTTGTTTATAGAAAATAAACATTATAAACCAGAAACATAATTTATTATGCCGTATGTTCGAAATAATTGTTACCATTCTGTCTTATTTTTTTCTCAAATTTCTTCGTTATAGTAATGTAGGAACATCAAGATTATTTTTAGAACATAGAAATATTGATGGTTTTAAAGCACAGCTAGGGTAGTAAATTATAATAATAATATCTATAAAATGTCATGTGCAGAGTTTACGGCACTGTGGCGACCGACGCGCGACGCCACCGCGCCGCTTATAAGTAAGGTGTAGTTATGCGGTATATTGGCGTAATACATAAGGGGGGCTAAAAAGGAAGCTAAAGCAATATTGATAAGGAATATTTTTTTTCGATTTCTCGACAAATCCTACGTAATTCCAATACTTTTTGGTAAAATAGTTACTCATTATGTACAATTCAATTAATTAAAAGACTCGGAATTGATGAATTACTTAAGTTCTGCTGTAAATTCGAAAAAATGAATTGCGTTAGTAATATTGCTTAGCTTCCTTTTTAGGGGGCCTGTCTGTAATCGCATCACAATTGCGAAATATTATTTTCATTACTTTAATAAACCATTGTAGATGATGATAGCGATCCACCGTTAAGATTTTTAGTCGAAATAAAATAAAGCAAACTACTGAAATACTGCAAAAGTTTACGGTCAGTCAGTTAGCTAATTTAGAACAAAACAGTAGAACGGTCCGGCTAGATTACGGCTGACTGAAATTGTCACTCAATACATCACATTCAGTGCATGCGTGTCCATAGCCAGCTATTATGATAGAATTGCAGGTTTTGATTCATGACGATAAAAATATCGTATTTGTAGAGAAACACATTAAGAAATGTTTTTTTTTTAACAAGATAATCTTTGTTTATATTTTTGTCTGTAGATGTAATGCTTCAATATGATAACTTCCAAAGATACAAAAGTAATTTATGTATGAATAAATGATGCAAAATGTGCGCGTGCAACGTAAAAGTTTAATTTTATATTACCTATTCTGAAAGTTCAAGATAATATCTAATAACCAAAATGGACTGTCTGGAATCTCTGGATTATATGCGACCTATCTATTTTAATTTTGCTATCGCTATGTATTTTTTTTTTAGATTCTTTCAGTAATTGGAAAATGGTATCTGTCGATGCAGGCTGTGGTGCACGTAAGATCTTTCGGGCTTTTGTGTCCGCATCCAGGTTTATTTTCTATTTGTAACAACTCCAGCCTTATTGATCTGGCCAAAACTAGAAATCCAAACAGACGGTAAATAAAAACCAGTAGACTAGACTAGATAACTTTTCTTTATAGTGTGTGTATATATGCAGCATAAAGAAAAGTTATCTAGTCACCTAGTTACATCAAGGCATGCAATGTGCATTTCGTTTTGCAAGCCTTTGAAGCTTTGATTGTTTTGAGCCTACTCATTAATTTTAATTATTTGCACAACTTTTTCAGATTCCTAACATTATTTATTTAGAAGTGATGCGTTGATCGAGGGACGTTGCAGGGGTGAATTATATGTATAGCAAATATAATATCTATTTATTAGCTATGCTAGTATGATGAATATAACAATTCATTGAGTTTCTTAAAAATATAAGAAGTTAAGTAAAAAATTTTTTTAGGTAATAACTTTATTTACAATTTATATGTACAAAACACATTCTATAATTAAATTTTCTCAAGTCTGTCGCTGCTTCCGATTAACGGCAAGGTTCCCAGAAGGCTGGCAGCGTTTCCTCTTTGGATAAGTAGCCAAGCTGACGCGTTGGCGGAAAAAGCTCCCCGCCCACTTGTCTCCGGAGGACTCGATCAATTTTGCTGACAAAATAAAAAAAAAATATATAAGTTTTATTCCTTGTTCATAAAAATTAAGACGTGTACATGAATTTGAATTGGCTTACGTAAATAAATTCCCAAATAGTATTTCGTCTTACGTATTTTTTTTAATAGTGAACTTGTAAGCACTACACGTATCGATGCAGAGGTAACATTTCGCATGGTGTCAACGCTGTTGCACTCACGTTCCCGCCGCTTGGCTCGAACAATACGGAAACCCATTTGCAAATCTCTCTACACGTGTGTGTTCTACCTATCTACCTATCAAAGCTTTACTATAACATAACCTAGGTATGTTTTATTTGTGATGTATTTAAATATTTAACATACTAAGTAACTTATTTACATAAACAAATCCTTTCCTTACTATATATAACTATTGTAAATGCGAAAGTGAGTTTGTTTGTTACGCCTTCACGCCTCAAATACTCAATGGATCATCATGAAATTTGGCATGCAGATAGCCTATGGTATGGAAAAGGACAAAAGCTACTTTTTATTCCAGAAACTTGGGTGAAACCGCGGGGGACAGCTAGTTTACTACAGGTATAATTCTGTATATCTATGTAGGTATATAAGTAAGTAAGTATATTTTATTGATGAATAAGGTGTTTCATCATCATCATCAGCTTCACCACTGAAGCGGCAATAGCCTACTCTAACAAAGAAGGGGATTTTTGATGTTTTTATTGCGGACAGGCTTGTGTACGCAATCTCACCAACATAAGGCGATGTGGACGATGGTGGTAAGCACACAAAGCCTAGAAGAAAAATAGCTCTTAAGTACACAGGTAGATACTTGACGACAGACTTTCAACTTCAGGTTGGTACAGCCAAGTAAGCCAGACAGGTGTAGTACAATGTACCCATAGTGTACCCTACCACCGTGCTGTGGTTTCTTCACGATTTTCATAAACTCATTGTAGGATTTGATCCCATGAACTTTGCTATGGCATTCGATATCCTTATCGCTGTCAATCACCGCTGGAACGGTAGGTTTTATACAGCTGAGTATTATTTAAAAGTAAATAAATGTAATCCAATCGCATTCATTTTAACGTCCTGCATTTACTGCGATTTTAAAATAGCTAGGACTCTTATACTTTTATAGCGTAACATTTTATTATTATATAGGGTGTAACGGAAAGGGTATATACATCCGAAGGGGATGAAGACTACATCGGGTACAGACTGTCTACAAAAAGTTTCAGTTCAAAATAAATTACTCAAAAATTCAAACCAATTATTTAAATTCAAGTTTATTGAATTAAAATCATAACAAACATGTCACCGGTCAATGAAGGTCATTATCATTTTGCGTCCCTTGCTAATATTAATATAAAATTTTATCTTGCGCGATCTGTACACCTCGTACCAAAAAAGTGGATTACTGTAATGTATATACACTTTCCGTTACAACCTGTATATAGATTCCCCGCTGTTACAATCAACAGACGTGCATTAGCTTTTAACACTTCGATTAACTAAGTTAAGTATACTTGTGCGTAGCGTTGCCAGGAGTCCGGATGGAACCGGAAACAGCTATGTGTTTTGATTGCGTTTCCGGGATATTTGACAGAGTCCGGCTTTTAACATTTGATCAGTCACTGTTATTTTATAAGATTTTATGGTAAATGTAAAAAAAACTGGTATTATATAAAAAACACGTATTTGTCAAAAAATTAAGGAAGTCCGATCTTTTCACACAAATGTCCGGCTAAACTGTCTGGTCTGTCCGGCGTCCTGGCAACCATACTTATTGTATGTATATAATTGTGTACCTTGTGTTAAATATCTACTATACATTGCATGCGTTTACAAAACTTTTCAATTCTTTGAGGTGTAGAATACCTCAAAGTATTAAGAAGTAACGGTGTCCTTCAGAAATAAAACTTTCATGTCCATCAACAGACGCAGACAAAGTCACGAGAGACACAAGTTAATTATATTTCAAAAAGTTTTTATACATTTTTTTAATAATTTAGTATACACTGGAGCTTGTTTCAGTAACAACCATAATACCTACTAGTCTTATTTCAAGAACGTTTACAACACTCACTTTTATAAATGTTAATATTGTAATACTGTACTTATTTACATTTCTTTTGTCTGTAGGTACATTGTGATTACCTTGCCGAGCTCGAGAAAATGTTTTAACTTTTTCTTGTTCAGTGAATTCAGCAGATGTCTGGAGAGCGGGCTGATTATTTACTTATTAAAACTGGAGAACGTTCACTTACTTAATAAGATAAAATAATACAATTAATTTTATATCACCTTTCCGAGATCATTATAATAATGTTATGGATGCAAATTTTCAGAGATATTTTATTTCGCGATTTGAAGAGTAGAGACGGTTTTAATGCCTATTAAAATAACCTCACACCTCACACACCTCCACACACCTCATCAGTGCAAATAACAAAATAACGTCTCATAGGCGCTTCAAGAATAATGTGACATAAACCATCCACTATTAGTGGTACCTAATTATATAGAGTCAGGTTATGGTGTTCAATATAAGAACATAATATATCTGCCATAAAAAAAATATAATCGTTATTCAAAGAGTCATTAATATATCTTTATTTACAACAAATATGTACAAAATACAATCTATATATCGACACCTGCAAGGAAAAACATTGTAACTTAATACCGCCTAAAACTGAGTTACCTACAATGTTTTTCCTTGCAGGTGTCGATATAGAAAATTTCCTCAAGCCTGCCGCTGTTTCCGATTAACGGCAGGGTTCCCAGAAGGCTGGCAGTTATTTATATAAAATATACTGATGAGCAATATAGAAAAACCCACTAACTTATCATGAAATATTTCTGAAACCAGTTAAGATGGCTTCTTGAAGTGAAAAGCAACATTCAAATGCATTAAAAAAAAAACACCAAATTGAAACACAATGTGTTAAATTAAATTAAATTTGTTAAAAAAGGATTAAACAAACTAGGGCCATTTGGACAAAAGGGCCTAGTAAGGTTAACCACTCGTATTATTTAAAAGCTTGAAAAAACATTTCGGCATTAATTTATAATAACATCCATAATGGATAAAAAACTAACCGATGAATGTATATAATTTATCCAAAAGTTTATTCCAGATAAACTTTGACCTTTAATGTTATCTGGTCGGGTCTTGTTACATGTTGTACATAGTTAAGGGGCACATTAATTGCTTGCGACCCGTCCTGACACTGCAAGAATATTTATCAGCGTCTTAGTATCAGAATATTTCCTTAGTCGAGGAAAAGCGATCCATTCAAGTCACGTTTTGGAATAAAAAGATTATGACTATTAAGGGTTTTTGAATAATGTTTTATTATCCGATCGGGATATCTGTCTGAAAATAAATAAAACGTTGTTTCAACTTGTCTACTTAATGATAAAAACTATCAATAAATATAATATTTTAAAGGCGATGATAGCTCAGTGACGTCGGATACCGAGACGAAGGTCCCGGGTTCGAATCCTACAATGAGCTTGAGCTTTCGGTGAAGGAAAACATCGTGAGGAAACCATAGCACGGTGGTAGGGTACTTTGTAGTACCCGCCTGGCTGGCTACCACCCTCAAGTTGAAAATCTGTCGTCAAGCACCTTTCGGTGTGTTCCGACAGCTGCACTTGAGAGCCAGTTCCTTCTAGGCTTTGTATGCTTACCACCTTCGGCCGCATTATCGCTTACCATGGTGAGATTGCGGTCAAACACATGCCTATAACAACAATAAAAAAAAAATAAAAAAAAATAAGCGCACCAATGGGAAACGTCAATCCACAAGGTCAAACTTACATTGTAACCATCTTTCATACCAAGTCCTGTTTTTTTCCCAAAATGTTCGTTTATTTGTGTATTTCATACAACTATTTCACTAATGTTTTCCTCGTTGAGATAGCAAAAAGATTTAAGAGTCGCATTTTAACTCGGAAAATCCTTTATAATAGTTTTACCTGAAGCGGTCGCAAACAAAACTACTCTTAAAAATTTTGTTTTGTTCAAACTACGACACCTCTGATCTACTTTTGTATACAAAGCGTAAATATCAGATTTTTCAGTTACTTAACCATTGTTAAATAATGTTACGTTAAAATTATATAGAACCAGTAAAGTATTAGTGAATCCTGTCAGAGTCAAAGAAAAAGCCATTTACTCAATTAAGGCCCAGGAACACTAATAGCCAGGGCACTTAAATATGAAGGTCAAAAATTATTTACCTAAGTTACCACCGGTTCGGAGGACAGCCTTCAGCTGAGTATAACCGATAAGAAACTAAGCAATAAAAGGTTTAAATATTTTTTTTGCAAATCTGACGACAATAGCCTTTTTTGTCTGTTACTTCGATATATTTGACTCTTGCAATATTTAGCTACATTTAGTTGACATGTTGGAAACTACTACAAGTAAATGACAAATTAGTACATAGAGGGTAACTGAAACATATCCGGTCTAGTAGTTCGTTCATTATACGCAAGACCCGCTTCAATCCTAGTTTATCTTCAGTTTATTTACAGTTTCTGGTCTTGTACAATTCGGAATTGAAGAAGGAATCTTGAGCCTCATCTTGTTTCATCTTTACGACGAAGCAAAATGCAACGCCAAACCTATTTCACATATATACTTAGTACAGTAACAGTTTTATTCAGATAGGTACTAATATAATAAATTTATTATAACCTAGTTTTTGTTTGTTTTTTGTTTTTTTTTTATCTTGAGGTAATTTTCTATTTATAGATTGTATTTTGTACATACCTATTGTATCTTTACAATAGGTATGTACCTGTGGTATGTGTATGTGGTGTGAACAACATTTTAAATGTTAATAAATTACATCTAGTTTTGTTGGCTTTAATATAAATATAGAAATACGTTATGATTACAATCAATTTAGTAAGTTTTGAATATAAATGACTTGAAAAATTCCAACAGTAGGTTGACCACTAGCCTACCTCCACCGATCCGCAGTGAGCACGCGTGGTGGAGTATTGCCCATTCCTTTTCACCTTCATTTGTGAAAGGAGGCCTGTGCTCAGCAGTGGGACATTATAGGCTGATGATGATGATGATGAATATAAATGATAGCAGAAAAAACAACTTGCTTACACCTGAAATGCCGATAAATCTTATTTCTTGCCCAAGTAAACTAGATGATAAAGTAAAGCTTAGGTGAACTAAGGGCGTACCGGAGACAGTTACCCATAAATATTGCAGCCAAGAGCGCGATCTGTTCATTTGTAAACACCGGTTCCTGTGACTTGACACTTGTGAATTGTCTTTTGGCAACTACCAGTCGTTAAAGTAATCATTAGATTAAGGGTACAATGTCATAGCCGTACCTGTTTTTGGGGACTTCTATCTTTAATAGAAAAATAAGCTCTTCAGTATTTCTGTGTTCAACTTTAAACTGGTCAATACGCATAATATGTATGAAATTCCGTTTATTTTCTTTCAGAAAATATCTTACTTAGGATAATATAATCGTTCACTGTAAGGTAGATATTTCACGGGTGAGTATACTCGACCCAGATGATAATAGCTAAAATAATTTATTGTTTCAGTTCCAGCACAGAATAATAATTATGTTAGGTACCTATCAATGAAATTCTACCTAATTTTACTATTACCACAATATATGACTGAATATAGGCAGCGTCGTATGTTTTGAAATCAGAAATTATGCCCATTTGAGAGAGGGTCTCTTGATGTTTGTAATTTACACCGTGTTGTCCATACAATTTAGACCTAAATAGTAGAACGTGGGTCTCAAAAGACACAGGTAGAACTTCTAGTTGAGATTTTATGCAGGAAATTCGGTGATTCGGTCACGGTCTACCTAAATCGAAGTGCAATGGGAATCTGGTAGCCGACTTTGCAAGACGAACATCACCTATTAAAATTTTAATTCAGTATGTTCCAGCTATAAAGTACGAGACAGAATAGAATAGAATAGAATAAATTTATTAACCAAAACATGTGTTAAAATATGCAGATGTACATACATTCAGAGTTACAGACATGTTTTACTGGGGAGCCGGTGTGCAAAATTTTTTTTTTTTATCGGTATGTGGTTATAATTCATAAATTTTAATTGTATTAAATAATATCCTTCATGTCGAGTGATATAAAAAAAAACAAAACAAATAGGCATTTAAATAAGAATACAAAGATAATTAATAATGTTTCAGTCTTTAAAGGTTACAAATGATTTAAATTAAGTAATGATTTTATTCCACATACATGTCAGATAAAAATAAAAAGATAATAATTAACAAATGTCCCAGTCTATAAAGGTTACAAATTATTTAAATTAATGATTTTATTCTAAATAATCTTTAACAGAATAATACATTTTATTTATCAAAAAATCAAAAAGTTTCCCCCGAAATCGGGCCTGGGGCAGATTTTTTAAGCTATCAGGTAATTTGTTATAAATTTGTATAGCCATACAGTACAGATTGTTCTTATATGTATATATGCAATCTTTGATCTGGGACACACAATTTTACTTTATTTCTGCCACTTCTTTCGAGTACTTGTTCATTTGTTTTAAACATATTTGGTTGCTTTCTTACTAGCATACAAATTTCAAATATGTACCTACAGGCAAGGAAGAGGAAGTATGTGAAGTGTTTTGAATAGTGGTTTACAACTCTCTAATGGTCCCACTCCACATACAGACCGGATACATTTCTTCTGTGCTCTAAATGCAATAATTAAATCGACTGAGTTACCCCATATAATAATGCCATATCTTAGCAGTGACGACACATAGCCATGATAGGCTAATATCGATGCTTTGGGTGTAGCTACTTCTCTGGTTCTTCTAAGCACATAAGAAAACCTATCTAATTTAGCACGTAATATGTCAATATGAACCTTTCAATTACAACATTTATCAATAGTTAAGCCTAAAAAAGTAGTGAAATCTACATTTTCTATTTTGATATTATTATAAGAGATATTAAGGCTTTTGTTAACATTCGTTTTATATGTGCTTAATTCTATCAATTTAGATTTTGTTAAGTTTATTTGTAAATTATTTATGTCAAGCCAGTGTATAATGTTATTCAATGTCAATTTAATTTCATTTTCCAATTCATTTTTATTTTTACATTTAATGACGATTGTTGTGTCATCTGCAAATAGGATACATTTATGTTTAGTGACTTCGGGCAAATCGTTGATGTATAGCATAAACAGAAGGGGCCCCAATATGCTTCCTTGGGGTACACCGTATTTATTGTGGCAGATTATACAGACGTATTATGAAGACGCAGTACGAAGATACAGACGGGCCAGACGACTTGGTTGGTAAGAATCCACATATTACGCCGCAGGTCGTGGACTCGATTCCCACCCAGGACATGCATTTGTGTGCATGAACATGTCTGCATGTCTTGTTATTGGGTTTCCATAGTACATGCTCTGCTTAGTTGGGGAGTTCCTTCCGCAGACGCTCAGATTATGGAATGAGCTCCCCGCCGTGGTTTGGAGTACACCATGGGGTTCTTCAAAAAGGGTGTGAAGAGATTTCTGCAGGGTCGGCAACGCGCGAGTGATACCCCTGGTGTTGTAAGCGTACATAGGATACGGTAACTGTTTACCATCAGGCGGGCCGTATGCTTGTTTGCCAACTTAGTGGTATAAAAAAAGATAGCAGTGTGTGAAGAATGTCCTAGGATATAAAAAAAAAACATAAGATAATAAAAAACTGCATCGAAATTATTATACCTACTTATGATTATCGCTGGATTTAGGCTTATTAACGATCTTGATGAACTCTCGTTTATTTGAATCTATTAAATATTCCATAACGAGAAGTAACTTTTTAGAGGCATTTTTTTATTCGGGATAAAATTTTCACACATAAATTGATTACTATAGATACTCAATTTAAGTGTATCAATATGAAAATTTTAATTAATGCACAATTATGTACAAATATCAAATTGTACTCAGGTTACTACCTATAATCTAGGATTTTGATAGGTATAATCACTGTGCGTTGAATGAAAGAGTGTAATACTTAGGAGTTTCTTTATACATGAATATGGCTACAAGTTAGTCTTGAATCAAAAGAGGACGCGTCAAAGGACTCACAAATGGGAGGCCGCCAGAGTCGAATGAAAGAGTCGTTGGAAATGTAGTTTCTTTTAATTATTACTTTAATATTTTGTTTTTTTTTACAGAAGTCAAAAATACTTTATTTAAAATAGCGGTGACTGATGTTATTAATTTATCATCTAACGGCCTTACTCATATCTACTGAATAAATGTCAAATAAATAAAGTCACCTTGCTGTCATTGTCAAACAATTTGACGTTATTTAAGTGACCACTTAATCAGCTTATTAGTTAAATAACGTTTTATGAGTAAGGGTGTAAATAATTTAATAAAGATTAACTTCGTAAGGAAGTAGGCCGGTGCTTGAATAAAAATATGTATCTACTTGATATTCATTTTAATTTCATGGAAACTAGGTCGCATTTAAAATCGATTTCAGGATCCAGTTTCTAACAAGATTTCATTTTAATCTCGGTAAGATAACAAAGTTAATTGCGCACGCACGGGTTCTGTAGGTGTCTAATCCCGTCTCGTATTTAACAATGGACACGCCATTAATATCCTAGTTTTACTCTCTCATTTGACTTGATTATTGTTCTATAGATACTCATATACCTACTCAATTTGTAGCCGATAGAACCTACAAACATCGTTGCTTATGTAAGACGCTAGGCCTATAGTTCCGAAGGCCGTGCATGTTAATTGCTTCAGCTGTTAGGTAGGGTTAAATAGGTTAAGCGTAACACTAATCCCAAGGATTTGAACAAGGGATAAGACAGTATGTATAATTATCGTGTTTCAATATTTGTGGGTTGGTATCCTGAAAGTGAGGACGAAATTGTACTAGTGTGGAGGCCTTCATGATCCTAACACCGTGACGCGCGCGAAAATTGTATCTAATGTGGATCACTTATTAGGTGCCGATCCCACAGAGGGAGTTCTGCGTTCCGAATTCACTATTGTACACACAGCAAGCAATATAGAGTTCTGCAATATTCGCTACCGATCACACGTCATACACTTTTTACTTTTACGCGCCGCGAAACGCAGAACTCTTAGAACTCTCTCTACGGAATCGGCGCCGTTGCATCATACTTATCTATAAAATGCTCTAACACCTAATCGAGTTTAATATTGATGGAGCTTATGAAGATAATACGTACAACATAGACAAAGAGACGTTCTTATGTCACGTAAGATAAAGTATTTGGATATTTACGTCTAGAAATAATAAACTTTACTCTTTCAGAATACACATATTATTTTAGGTACCTAGGTAGGGTACTTAGCTAACTCTACCGCTACATTACCAAACCACTTCAACCTGAGAGAAGAAAATGTATTTCTAATACCGAGAATAATTTAAGGCCATGAACTATTCTAAAGCCTCATTTTATACCCTCTGAAAGTTTATTATTACAGACTGAATTCCTTAAGGAATGCGTGACTAGGATAGAAAGTTACGCAGGCAAGAGCGTCTATGTCTAAAAGTTTGGCTTTGAGGTTAATAATTAAAATTCAAGTGTGCTAAAAACGCTGTTAGTTAGATAGGTACTCTTTAAGGTGAAACGTAGGTAAGACTTGCCGTCTTTTGAGGTACAATGTTATAGCAAAGAATATAAGTTGTTGTCGTTTTGACCACTGGACCTCTAAATTTTACAGATTTACAGGAGGCTATTCCGTAAATAGAACATTATCTTCTTCTCATGAGTATGAGTATGGGAATATATACTATTTCCATGGAACCCTTTTTTCCGTACTCTCTCCATTTATCATATTTAAGTCTAGTTATTGGATTCCCTAGAAGTAAATTCTGCTGATTCACACTAGGTCCGTTCGCATTATTTTTTGCCCGTGAATGGAGTTTGTTCGATGAGGGAGCCTAACCTATATGAGCTGTTTATGTATTGATGAGGGCTACTTATGGAAACACGTTAGTTTCCGATTTTTCCGGAACCGTTACTCTAATTGAAGGTAAGCTGTTAAGGGGGTTAATTAAATATTAATGGCCATTCTAAGTGGAACTGACGTCAAATGCCGTGGCGAAGTGGGTATATTCTACAACGAGCTTGAGCTTTTGAAGTTGGAAAACATTATGAAGATGCCATTGCATGGTATTGAGGTAGGTATCGTGTAGATCCCGCCAATACCACCGGATACCCGGCTACCACACTCAAGTTGAAAATATGTCACCCAGTACCCACCCAAGCGTTTGTATTCTCTTTGCACCCACCAGTGTGTTCCGTAGCTGTACTTGATAGCCAGTCCCTTCAATTAATCACTTCGAGGCTTTGTGTGATGAAGGCAGCTATTCATCACTTAGAAATTATGATGATGTACCCAAATCTATGCATACTATAAAAAAGGGCAATTAAAATTATTCCAAAAGTCTGATTTGAGCTTATAACTATTTATTCTCGCAAATAATAAAAAACCTAGTTCATTTCAGTTCTATTGAAGTTGGATTACTAAACAGCTAAACCTGAAAGACGATTATTTTGAACACAAAGGAAGCATGTATCGTATATAACATGATACAACCACAGTCTATAAAATCATAATACAACGAACAGTTTTACCAAGTCACTGACCATTCTTGATGTCACACAACATTAATATTTTATTCCTCTTGTTTACCTCCTATGATATATACTTACATGTGTAGATATATTTTCTTCCTATTTTCTATGGAATGCTCTTATATGGCAATGTAGCACTCCGCCCCGCGTTTTTACCAGCGCCCCCTGCTTTACCCACTGGATGGAGGGATGGAATTTCTAAAATCCTTTCTTAGGCTACAAAAGGAACGAATGTATTCCTTTATAACTTTTGAGTTAATAGAGACACGTAGTAAAATCCTCCCCTTGAAACATTATTACCCTTTTTTGCCATGTTAGGACTCGATTTTCGAGAAACCCAAAAACATTATGTGTTTATTTATTTCTATCCGAAGTATTAATACTGAGTTTCTGGTTAATCGGACTGCGTGGTAGGTTTTTCCATACACATTTTACACCCCCTAAACCCGCTTTTAGGGGTGGTTTTCAAAAACTAATAATGAAAAACTGTATTATTTATTATCAGTTTCAGTATTATTTAGTAAGTAATCGTGCTAAGTTCTAAACCCAAGGAACATGATTTTTCATACAAACAAAATCCTTCTTTTCACCCCCTTAAAGGTTGAATTTCCAAAAACCCATTGTTAGTGGATGCCTACATTATAAAAGGAACCTGTGTTCAAAATATAATGTTCGAGAATCGCTGTAAAAAAAAAATATCTTGCGCGCCATAGTGTTCTGGTTGTTTGGTTGATTATTATTAAAAATTCTACTTTAAAAAATACAAGTCTGTTTTTTTCCTCGCAAGTGTGTTGAAAAACGTACGACACGTGCGTGCCTTGATTATTAATACAGCCTCGTCTGTAATCACCAATTTTGCACACATATATCACAATGTACTATTTCCTCCTTGTCCTTTGTCGAGTGATTCGGCATTGCGGGAGTTGCAGTGAAATAAAACGTCAAATATTATTTATTCATATTTTATTCTTCCTTTTATGTAATCATCATAGTTGTACAACTAAATAATCACAGTTGAAACAAAACATAACTATGCAGGTATAATAAATTCCTAAAATAAAATGACACAGTTGTCAAGTGGCCGGCCCCGGCCGGGGCGTGCGGTGGGCGGAGCCGGAGGCGCGCTCGCGCACCTTTCGTATTTTCATTTTGTACTGGGATTGTGTGCTCTGCTGTCTATAATGTAGGTACATAAACTTGGTAGGTACATGATCGTGAAGTCGCGTGCCATACTTATAGCGCGATTAACTATGAAATTCGCGAGAAGCTCCTAAATATTATCGATCGGTAATGTCGTGACGTAGCTTCGCATTAATAATGAAAATGTTAATATTATGACAACTGTATTTACAGCTATAGGAATACTAAGTGCTGTTAAACTCTACCGCCAGGTCCGATCGATCCTCGAGGCAAGTCGTGGCACGATGACAGCTGCTATGTTAAGTACCTATCCTTTATTTT